>ML826823.1:53655-64487 GCA_009831015.1 Picea engelmannii
GAAAAATAAGCATTTAAAAAAAATATGTGTAAACATTGTGGATTGAAAAATTTAAAATATCGAAAAACCACCTAAAAAGGGAGGGGGGTGCTACCGGTAGCACCATTTTTAAAAACGGGGTAAAAAATTGGACCCCCCAAAAAACAAGAACTCTGTAGAGTTCTCGTTAAGTTGGTAACTATGTTTAACCCAACCTTCTATCAATATAACATATTGTCCTAATACAAAAGACAGGTTGAAGAAATCACTTGTCATTTTGCGTGAAGGAGACTTGGAAGAAAATAAACACACACTCATTCTTGAGGACAAGACTCTAGGTTCCAGGTTTGATTAATTAAGATGATAAGATTCAAAATTACACATGACAAAGTTGATTACTACCCCTTTACAAGTAAACACTATAGTTGAGATAGTAGTCTTTGTAAAGTATTATACTTGGTAACATGTGAGCATATTGACATAAATGCTTAATGTAACAGATACAACTAACATCTCCTCTAGGAGAAACTTCTTGTGTTGATCCCAGGTTAACATGGAGGAATGTTTGATCACAACACTAGAAGAGTGTTGACCTCATTTCGTATTGTATTTCTTACTTTTGATCTTTGCTTCAGACAAGTCACAAGTGATAGATCTAAAGGAGCTACTGTGATGATTATTCATGTTTTTTGTTTTATCTACTATTAACAAAAGATTAATATTCTTGCTTGTTGTTTTGTTGACCTTGTTCAGGACACAGGTGATCACCTTGAGGAAGCCATAGTTAAGGTTGCATAAGGCAACATATTAGACGAGATATGAAACAAACTACGTACATGACCATATACATTCATGTACCCAAAGAGAAGAAGTCCAAGCTAGATCCTTTAGGAAGAAAGGATACACTGAATCTTCAAAGACATCTCTAGTAAGAGACAGATTGAGACAAGCAGAGACGTTGTCCTTGAAGAAGAGATAATTTTTTAAAGAACCAGAGAATCTCATATGGAGATTGACAGTCAGACAATACCTTCTCCCCCTTCAACAATTTAGAGGGAGACAGACATTACTCTAG
This sequence comes from Picea engelmannii, assembly GCA_009831015.1. Lineage (NCBI taxonomy): Eukaryota > Viridiplantae > Streptophyta > Pinopsida > Pinales > Pinaceae > Picea > Picea engelmannii. The sequence continues at coordinate 54,710 of ML826823.1, forward strand.
GTTATCTAGGATCTCCAGTTGATATGTTCAGAGATATTGCAATACGGCATAAAATGCCTACCTAGACTCACTTTGCAAGAGGCAGAGAAACATACAAGCCTCTCAGGGCACATTCTGAGAAAGCAAAAGAGATTTTCAAGCTACCCTTCAGTCATGAGCCACTTCATTGATGCTGAGAATCCTTGTCTTAGAGAAACAACAAGAGAACCAGTATGGCAATATGCCATAAAAAAAGAATACCAGTATATCTTAAAGAATGATGCATAAGATATTATTCAGGGACTAGAAAGGGAAGTTTGTGGTAACTTCAAAGTAGATCTATAAGATCAAGCATGCAACTAATGGAAGTGTCGAGAAATAAAAAATGATATCTATAAGCCAGAGGTTTCTCATAAACAGAGAGAGTTGTCTATGATGAGACACTTGATCTAGTGAACTAGATACACTTCCATCCGTGCCTCCATCCATGAGTTGGAAACTATATCAGATAGATATATTCTTGATGAGTTTGGATTTCAGCAAGAGTATTGATGATCCAAACATATATCTTTACTGTATTAGTGACAAGAGCCTGATCCTGATGACTTATTCAGAAAGTGTTGTTGTTACAAGTAATCCTTGACTTCTAAATTCGAGATGAAGAATCTGAGTATGATGCAGTACTTCTTGGGACAAGAAGTATGACAGAGGACCGATAAGATTTTCCTGATTCAAGGAAAACATACAGCGAGAATATTAAAGAAGTTCAATATGACAGAATTCAAAATCCACCATAATGGATCTAAAGAAAAAGATTGATGATGATTTAGACGAGACTGATCCACAGTTGATTGGATCATTGATGTATCTGGTTAACACCAGACTAGATTCATACCATGCAATGAATGTGCCTAGCCATTTCATGAGTCAACCAAGACAGACTCACTAAGACAACAACAAAACATGTATTGAGATATATACATGGCACATTTGGATATGGCCTGAGATATGCCTCCAGTGTGAAACTGAGTATGCAGGATAGACCGATTCAGATTGAGCAGAAAGTACAAGTGGACTGAAAGAACACATCCAATTGATGTTTTATCGTGAAATTTTTCCATGGTTTCCTTATACAACAGAAAAACAAAACTATGTGGCCTTGAGTACCATAGAGGCAGAGTATATAAGCATCGAGTGTGCGAAGCAATGTGGCTTCACAAGATTCTGTTAGATTTACTTGACCATGAGATGGATCCTATGATGATTACCAAAAGCTATGAGTAAAATCTCCTTGAGAACCCAGTGTTTCTTGATGGATCGAAATACAATGAGATGAAACATCCTTATTTCAGAGATATGATGTAGAGGAAAATCGTACACATGCAATACCTTCCTACACATGAGCAGATTGCAGATATCTTCACCAAATTAACTTCGTGAAGAATGGCTCCCTAGTTGAGAGGGAGTGTCGATAACTCCATCCAAGACAAAATTAAAAATGCATCTGTGTGAGACTTGGCATGATAAAGAATGCCTCCCTAGCTGAGAGGGAGTGTTGATGAAATGCAGCTATGGGAGACATCCTCCAGCTTACAAACCTATGAGATGTGGAACATAGAAGTTATGCGAGTCTTTCTCTCAGCTTACAAACTTGAGAGAAATCCCCTAAAAAGGGTACGTGGTTCCTACCTGAGACAAAGCTAGGAACGTAGATATGACCTCCTCCAGGACATGAGTGAAAAGAACTCTAGATGATTATCTGGTGGAAAATCGATCTGTTGAGTTAGGACGTGTCTGTGGTTGAGCACAAGGTGAACGTGCCAAATCCCAAAAGTGTTGGGCACATCGTCATGTGAAGAGAAATGAAGATGATGTGATAGCCTCCTATGAGAAATAGAGTTTACGAGAAGACTCCAGATGATTCTCCTGTCGGTGGCAGTGGGAAAGTCGATCTCTAGAGTGGACGTGTCTGTGGACGAGCACATGTGAATGTCTGAAGACCTAGTTCCTCTGTGTAATGTAGTGAATCAGAGTTGTGACATCCCTATGGATGTGCCCCTAGTGGATGAGCACTAGTGGGTGTATCATATCCTTTTCTATATACTGTTCAAGAGTCAGACCTACCTGTAATCCTAATTGTTATGTAAAGGGTATAAGTCGGCCCCACCTTAATATGTTTAATAAATGTAAAAGATAATTGATGATAATAATAATAATAATAATAATAATAATAATATATTTGACTTAGAGAGGTCGACCCTGTTGAGCTAATGGACGTCTTTGTTGAGTGGTCAAGTCTAATATAAGTAAGGGATGATTCTCCATTGTAGAATCATATCTTTCTTGTGTGTTTGGAAATTTCAGCAAGTCCATCTCTTTGGCAAAAGGTGCGCACCTCTCTTGGGTGTTAGTCTTGTAGGACTTAAGCACCCTCTTGTGTGCTAAGTCATTCTTGGTGGTGAAAGGTCTTTCTCTTGAAGAATATAGCAAAGGATTTGGCTTGGTTTTCTCCTCTTGTTGAGAAGGGTTTCCCAGGATACTTCTTGTGTTCTTGTGCATGGTGTTTCTTCTTGTGATCTTGGTTGTTGCAACATTCTTGTTTATGGTTAAGACATGATGAAATTGAAATTAACTACATGCTTAACCTAGATTATTGAAAAATCAACATTTAATTCATTTAGGAAGGTTCTTACATGCACTAAACTTCTAGTGTTGCTCTTGCGGATGACACTTGTTTGACATTCTTGATGTGGGGAAGAACTAATCTAAGACTGGGATTGATTTTCATTTTTGCATCTATTTATGCAGGTAAAACACCCCTGGTCATAGCTCATGGTGGACTGCCAAGGATTTTTCCTAACCAAACCCAACCTGCTTATTTAGCGGAAATTAATAATAGCTTGTATGAAGCCGTAATATTTTGTGACTTGCAGTTATCAAAATATGGGGTAGGCATATGCCGGTTAGATTTTAGATTGGATAACAATACAAACATTGGCTTCTTATACCCCAATTGAGGAAATTCTTATGTTGTCAATGACAAAAATATATCTGGATACTTTTCTATTGACTACACTGCTGATATCCTCCTCAACAATATTTTAGGTGAAGTGAAAGGACATAGCAGGTTATGATTTTGTTTTAGGACTAATATAAAATCTTATGTCTCCATACCGTGCCTTTTGTTCTATCTTATCAAATTCCTTTCTGCATGGTACCAAAATTCTGATAGAACCTTTCACCTACTCCCCATTCTGAGTAGGTTGTCTGATAGAGCCTTTTATGACCTGACTCTTTATATATTCTTTTGTCTTTCCGACGACCTATAGAAAAAAAAATACCTAAGAACTACCTGTATTATTATGAATGATGTGTCTGCAAATCGCCTAGATGCATCTAGTGTTTTCCGGTACCAGTTCAAGAGCCTACTCTTTGCATGCAGTAATGCCATAGCACAAGTTAGCTTTAAGTTTTAACCTGCTCTATGAGGCCCTCTTATAATATAATAAACAACAAATATGTAGTGTGATCTTTCATATCCATAAAGTCAAATAGATATTATAATTGATGGAGATTTAAACTGGGGAATCTCTACTTTCATAGTGAATTTCTTGATTTTGTTGAATTTGGATGATTAAAAGAATTCTGCTCTTCCATTTTTTGCAACAATGCAGTCATTCCATTCCCTCCCTTATAATTTTGGCAGTATCTATCCATTGCTTAAACCAGAAGACATAACAACAACTCAATATAATTCGGTTGCAATTTAGTTGAACATACATGTATATCTCTCTATTGTCCATCTCTACTGTTCCATTTCAATTTTTTGTGGACTTGTAATTTTTTTCTAGAAAGTACCAAGATTCTTTAGTGGGTATTCCATTTTGAATAATTTTTGTAATGCTCTCTATTTTGTTTCTTTTCATTGTCTTGAATACTTAAATTTTTCTTGATACATGTGGCAGCATTCAATGTTTTTTGAGAAGCACAACCTAAGCATGTCATCATATGTGATATCTCTATCGAAATCTATGAATTTGAATTACATTTCTTCGACTGAGGTTGGGTTTTTAAAATCCATTACACCACATTTTAGAAGAACCAAGACAAATCTAATACTAATCCTCCTTGGCAAAGAAGATGTGGACCCATCAACAAATGAAATATATGGTTCCCTTGTAAAAAAATTAACGTTTGTGAAGACATTTGTTGCTAGAATCACTGTTCCAAAGGATTACATTTGGCATGTCGATTCAAAGTTATATCTACAAGCACCTACAAGTCTTATACAAGATGCACACTTTACAGGGATGGAAATATTTGTTGCTCAATTTGCCAATGATGAATATGGCATGAGCTATAATTATAACTATGATCCAATAAGGGAATATATAAAGTTTGTGGACAACAAGAATTTCGCAGTTGATGGCATCCTAACTGATTTCTCTGTAATAACATCAGAGGCAATAGGTATGTATTTCTTGCTACCTAACCTCTACCAACTTGTATAATCCCTTACCCATGCAGGTCTATAATTTTTCTTATGTCTTTCAGGGCCAAAACATTTTTATAGTGATAACTTATAAGTATATATCACTTTTTGAATAAATTTCTTTGTTGATCAAGATTCTTAGAACTATAAACTAATTGGACTTCCGTGGATTAATGAAAATATAGCTTGCTATGCTAAGAGAAATGTCAATACATCCTCCAAAGCAGGCGCACAGTTCACTCCATATCCTGATTGCATGCTAGTCATTGTTTACCTATGATTTTTAGTCCTCTGATATAGTTCTAATTGAAATACTAAAAATATAGAGTACTGCACATGTACTGATAAAACGAATGAAGCAGAGCTTAAAATTTCAGTAGATAAATCTATTAAGTATCTCAAGTCTTTCAACATCACACTGATGGACTATACAAGTTATGTTGACACATCCACAATACCTGGTCACTACATGCTATATTGGGAACTTTGCTTCAACAAAAAAGAAGTTGCAGGTGCATTTTCTTCCTTAGCTTTTGAAGATTGTTGTATCACTGTAAAATAATCCCCGAATTCTGTCCATCGGCAAGGAAGAGGGGTCGATAAGTCCATTGCCTCCTAGAAATTAGGGTAGTTGAAGAGGTAACATTTGACCAATTGATGGATCGTTCTATCTACCAAAAGGAATCAATGAATCAATACAAATCACCCTGATGCATGAAAAGCACTTCCATGGTAGAGATACTAAATTCCAGGGTCATCCATTCCTACTTCAGCCCGCGATCATCGATGTGGGTTCCTGGAAGTGTAGTGTCAAAATTAGTGGGTTCCCGATGCAAGAAATACGTTTAACATAAACTTATGTCATATAATCAGGGCACTCACAATAAATTCTTGCACATGGTTCATGTGGTCACTGTCCTTTGACTTATCATACCACTGCAGGGTTGTAAGTATTGCAGAGAGTTTTGGGTGGATAGTTTCATCTCTCAATCAATGAGAGAGTTTTTCCAACCTTTCAACGTGCTACTGTGTGAAGGAATTCTTTGCTATGTTTGTCAATATGTGCTTTTTCTATGAAAAGGCAACCCCTCCATGAGGTGAGTACTGGAAGGAGTAAAGTTTGGTGTTCTTTTTGGTCATGTGAAATGTTGTTAATTTAGAAAATATGGTTAAATTTGTTTTGAAGCATAAAGTTGTGCTTTTAGGCATGCTATTGATATTATCACCACATTGACATATAAGACTGTAGAGAGCATATTTTAATTTTTTTCAAGGAAGGAGGTACTCTGAATCTAACCAAGTCCTTTATGCCTCTTGATAGGAAGGTGCTGCAAAAGATACCTTATTTTGCTCCACATGATGCTAACATCAGTTAATACACTGAAAAGGTTTTCACTCTCTTAAGTGATTTGTATGATGAATATTTTTTCACTAATTAGAATGTTAAATAAATTAGGATAAAATATTTTTATTTAAATTTATGGAAGATCTTGTAAGATTGAGAGGATTAAGGATGAAAAAATATGCTTATTGGGTCTTAACATGTTTTTATTGTAATTGTATTTTTTATTTTGGAGTTAAACACAACAAGTTATGTAGGCTACTCAAATATTCATATTGAATTAGTGTTTGTCTTCTTTCTGCATAGAGCAATGTATAATTACATGTTTTTCATCTTCAATTTCTCATAATTTGCAAAGTAAGCATAGATTTCTTCTCTATTTATTTTTTCCATCTCCTTGATTTCATTACTAGGTGATGACAAGTAAATATTTTTTATGCACATAAATTTTCTCTTGGAGGTATACTAGTTTTGTGTAGGAAATCAAGAGTTGATCTCATATTCACATAATCTTGATTTACCCTACCACAACTTCTCTATTACCACAACTTCTCTAATATCCAATGGTTCATCCGCAAATCTTCTTCTTCAACTCTCCAGATTCAAATCAAGCTCTTCCCATCTCGGTATCAACCCTTATCTTGAGATGCAATGTTTTCTTACATCTATCATCTATTCATACCCATATGTTTTATTATAGTAATACATCTTATAAATTGGCACAATTATTCTCTTTGTAAAAGTGACACATGTTTATGCTAACATCATAGAGTAAGGGATTTGTATTTTTACACTTAGTTTCTCTACTAAGGACCCTTTCTAGGGTGGAACCATGAAGTTGGGTTGCACTTTTTGGCAAGTAGGGCATGTCGAAATTGTATATGCACACCCTCATTTAAGATAAAATGTCGATTGAGATTTTAAAACCATGATTGAGAGTTTAAATAAACAATCACATCAATTAGGGCTTTGATCAAGGTGGAAGTAAAATCCCTCCATCTCTTCCAAGAATGGTGGAAAACTTGATGCTAGTGGTGATCCGGATTATTTTCGGAACGAAATGAAAACATAGATATTGCAATGAAATACACATAAAAATTTCCAAAAACAGAGAAAAACAACAATACATGATTTCTATTAATGAAATAAATGTATAGAGACTGTAAAAATACAGAGTGCAAGACTCGCTAGAATGGTGACAACTTTATCTCTGATAAGAGATATGACGGCTACGCTCATTCACAAAAGATGATTACAATGACGCTCTGAAGGCATTTTTATGATAAGCATAAATGCCAAAACTCTAGACATCCAAAAACCTAACCCTAGGAGATGAAGCACCAAAAGTCATGTAGGCCCCATTGGGGTAAGTTAGTACATTAACTTCCTGGGGTCGTAAATTTTGCATACGATCTCTGTTTTAGGCGTGTGATAGCTCGTTGGAAAGGTATTTTCGAGAAATACACATTATTCCATCAAAATCTAACTCTGTCTACAGTTTGACTATGGAAAGAAAAAAAAAACATTGTTTAGATCCCCATAACTGTTGGCAAATATTTAACAGATAGCGAATGCTTGTCATTGATGGCAAGTACAACAATGAAAATTGAATGAGTACAAAAAGTAATAGATGGGCATTATGAGAAGACTTTGCAGAGAAGATTAGAGATTCGAATAAGCTCAGAAGAGATAGTGCAGAGGATTGTTGGCAGATCATCAATGGCAAGATCAGAGTAAGCGGAACAAAGTAAGTTCGGGAGGAGAAGTATTTATGATCGTTGGATCCCATTCAAAAATCCCAAAAGAAGGAGGACTGTCCATCTTCAGGCAGGACACGTGGCGAAATATCATCATGTCGCTGACTAGAAAGTCAAAGAAACAGGGTTCCCTAACCATCAAAATCGTGATTTAATCCCAGCCGTCAGATCAAGGTGTGTTCTGGACCGTTGATCTGAGCTCCATCTTGGAGCTTCGCCTATCGTGACTTGGAGAGTTAAGAAACATAACCATCAAAATCGTGATATGCGAAATCGCGATTTAATCCCAGCCGTCAGATCAAGGTGTGTTCTGGACCGTTGATCTGAGCTCCATCTTGGAGCTTCTCCTATCCCGACTTGGAGAGGTAAGAAACATAACCATTGAAATCACGATATGCGAAATCGTGATTTAATCCCAGCTGTCAGATCAAGGTGTGTTTTGGACCGTTGATCTGAGCTCCATCTCGGAGCTTCGCCTATCGCGACTTGGAGAGGTAAGAAACATAACCATCGAAATCGCGATATGTGAAATCGCGATTTAATCCCAGCCGCCAGATCAAGGTGTGGTCTGGACCATTGATCTAATCTTCATTTTGGAGTTTCACCTATCGCGACTTGGAGTGACAAGAACCTCTATCGAAGGAATCGCGAGATGCGAATTCACGATGAGATATGGACCGTAGATTCATCGAGATCGTGGACCATTGATTTAAGCTTCATTTCGGAGTTTCGCTTATCGCAACTTGGAGTGACAAGAACCTCCATCGAAGGAATCGCGAGATGCGAATTCACGATGAGATCTGGACCGTAGATTCATCGAGATTGTGGACCGTTGATCTCAGCTCCATTTTAGGGTTTCGGGGATCGCGACTTGGAGAGTCGAGATGCCTCATCTCCAGACTCACGAAATGCGAATTCGCGAAAAACACTTTTTGCATAAGCGTTTGGTCATGGCCATGGTCATATAGAGGAAGGAGCTAGCACAAAAAAGCTCTGTATCAGAGCTTTGGAGATCGCGAGTGTCGGGACACTTGGCCACAGGAATGTCGAAATGCCGAAACCCGATTTAAAGGCAAGATTAATAAAGTTCATCCAACGGTGCAGATAAACTTGAATATGATCGGAGGGCTACTGTTCTCTCTCACAGTTAATTCATCGGTTACGAATTAGTTAGCGAAACTGATTCATGATTCCTGATCGGTTGGCGTTTCAGTTGCTTAGACGATTTTCTTTTGCCGAAGAAGATGTGAAGTGTAACTGCTGTGGCTGTGGTGCATAAAAGAAAAAGAGACAGATTGTGCATGGTTGGTTGTTCTAAATGAAAAATGAATTAAACTGTAAGAAAGGGAAAATCACAGGATGCGCAGTGTGAGACTGAAAATATGCGCAGTGTGAGACTGAAAATGTGCGCAGTGATATAAAACTCAGAGAAGAGTAACAGACAAGGAAAAGACTTGAAGCAGAGCATAATGACAGAACAAGTTGAAGCAGAGTAGAATGACAGAACAAGTTGAAGCAGAGAAGATTTGTAGAACAGACAAAGGAAGAGAAGAATTGCAGAACAGTTAGAAGAAGACCAAATCTACATAACAGAGAAGAAGTGGTAAGAATTGATTTATCTGTGTAGTAGGTTGTTTAATTATTCATTTATATTCCAGGGTGGTTGACAGGTGCTAGGGAGGACCATTGCCCTCAGAGGTTCAAGTGGGAGCTTGAACACAGGGAGTTGTATCTTTCATCTGGTTGCATCCAGAGAAACCAGGGTGGCAGGGTGGTGCAAGGGAGAACAAGTGTTCTCTGTTATATAGGTTGGAGCCTGTGTAACTGGAAGTTGGTGCTGGAACATTAAGGGAGTTGGTGCTTCCTTCTAGTGGGTGCTAGAGAAACCAGATAGTTGGTGCTCTCAAACAAGTTGTAGCTTGTAAAACAGAGGTAACAACCTCACATTGAGTTGGTGCTCAATTATAGATGATGTACAAAACTTAAAAGACTACCCATCATTTCAAAGAAGAAGAGGTTTTCTCCCTTTATGGGTTTCCTCGTGAAAATCTGTCTCTGTGTATACCTTATGTGTGACTGATGTTCATTACTTTTATTGTCCATATGCTGTATAATGTCGATGATCACTTGAAGAAAGATTAAGAATGTATTAATAGACTTAAAATTGTTTAAGCACAGTAACAATTGATTCACCCCTCCCCCCCCTCT
>ML826823.1:66830-81029 GCA_009831015.1 Picea engelmannii
CTCAACAGAAAAACCTCTCCAGTTAGTACTTATGGATTTATGTGGACCATCAAGAAAAGAAGGTACAGGAAAATAAAACTATTTTATGTTGATTATTGATGATTATTCTAGACTAACATGGGTTGCTTTTTTAAAGGAAAAATATGAAGCATTTGAAAAATTCAAAGTGTTTAAGGCTCTGAATGAGAATCAAACAGGAAAAATATTAAAGGCAGTAAGGTCTAATAGAGGAGGAGAGTTTAGCTCATGGAACTTCAAAGAGTTCTGTGATAAACATGGGATCAAAAGAGAGTACACAATTCCAAGGACTCCACAACAAAATGGAGTTGTTGAGAGGTAGAATAGGTCAGTACAACAAATGGCAAGATCAATGATGAATGAAAGGAACATACCTCAAACATATTCGGTGGAAGCAATTCATATAGTTGTTCATATCCTTAACAAAGCTCATCTTAGGCCACATAGTGACAAGACTCCTTATGAACTATGGTTTGGAAGACCTGCTTCAATCAAACATTTTAAAGTCTTCGAGAGTAAATGTTATATCAAGAACAATGATGAAAATATTGGCAAATATGATGACAGGGCTGATGAAGGTATCTTATTGGGTTATGCTACAAATAGTAAAGGGTACAGATGCTACAATAAGAGACTGCATAAACTAGTTGTTTGTATAGACATAAAGTTGATGAAGAAATCCCGGTCAAGAATGTAGGAAGTGCTGAACCAAGAACAAAGATATAGTTGAAGATGAAGATGAACAGGTCCAAGGGTCAGAAAGAGAAGAATCCGAATCAGATGAAGAAACAAATACTTCAACTGAAACAAATCAGCAAAAAGAAACAAAATCACCTCTCACAATTGTTAAAAAGAATCATCCTGAAAATCAGATAATTGGAGATATAAATAAAGGAGTTCAGACAAAAAGGAAATTGATTAAAGACTCAGAACAATCTCAGGTTGTTTTTTTGTCTATGACTGAACCTAAAATTTTTTATGAAGCCAACAAGCATGATGATTGGATTAGAGCTATGAATGAAGAACTAGATCATATTGAGAAGAACAATACTTGGGAGCTTGTCCCTAGACCTGAAGATAAAAATATAATAGGTTCCAAATGGGTATTCAAGAATAAAATGAATGAAAAAGGACAAGTTGTTAGAAATAAATCTAGATTGGTCTGTAAAGGATATGCACACGTTGAAGGTCAGTACTTTGATGAAACCTTTGCACCAGTGGCAAGATTGGAAGCCATCCGAATGTTTCTTGCCTATTCATGTCATAAAAAATTTAAAGTTTATCAGATGGATGTTAAGTCAACATTTCTTAATGGAGATCTAGAGGAAGAAGTATATATGGAGCAACCTGAAGGATTCTCATTGACAGATAATCCTAATTATGGAGCACCACGAGCTTGGTATTATAGACTGGACAAATTTTTACAAGAAAAAGGGTTCAAGAAAGGTATTGTTGACAGTAACCTTTACATTAAGTCTGAAGGTGATAATTTACTGGTTGTTTTGGTTTATGTAGATGATATTATTTTTGGCTGTACTAATGAATCATCTGTCCAGTGGTTTGCTAACTCTATGCAAACAGAATTTGAAATGTTCATGATAGGAGAACTATCATATTTTCTTGGCTTGCAAGTAAAACAAAGTTCTGCAGGAATATTTATTTCTCAAGAAAAATATTTGAAAGAGATGTTGAAGAAATTTCAGAAGGAAGATTCCTCTCCAGTTAGCACACCTATGGTGGTTGGTTGCAAGCTAAGCAAAGATGATATCTCACCTGATGTTGATCAAAGGACATATTGCTCTATGATAGGCAGTCTTTTGTACATCACAACATCCCATTCTGATATAATGCAAGCTGTTGGAATGGAATTATAATTTCCAGTTAACTGCTTATGCAGATGCAGATTGGGCAAACTGTGTTTATGAGAGAAAAAGCACCAGTGGAGGAGAATTCTTTCTGGGTGACTCATTAGTTGCATGGCTTAGTAAAAAGCAAGGATCTGTTTCATTATCCACTATAGAGGCAGAATACATTGCTGCTGCTACTTGCTGCACACAAATTTTATGGATGATACAAATGCTTGCAGATCTGAAGGTAACTTACACTGATCCCATTCCAATTCACTATGATAACACCAGTGCCATTAGTGTCTCCAAGAATCCTGTTCTTCATTCCAAGATTAAGCATATTCCAATAAAGTACAATTTTCTCAGAGAACAAGTTACAAACATAATTGTTCAACTGAATTATATACCTTCTACAGAACAGATTGCAGATATATTTACAAAACCATTAGCAGCAACCCCTTTTGGATATCTTCGTCAAAAGTTGGGGGTTATAATTTCTTGTGTCTAATCTGTTCACTTGGTCAAGGGGAGTACTTATTGAATATCTGATGTATTTCCAATATGCTCATAATTGACAGGGGGAGTATGTTTTGCAACAGCTCAGGGAGAGCATGTTTCTTCTTTGACATTGATGTCAAAGGGGGAGAAAAGAGTACAGGAGGAGAGTCTGAATGCATGTGGGTGCTTGTATTTCCATCAATGCCAAAGGGGGATATTGTTGGCAAATATTTAACAGATAGCGAATGCTTGGCATTGATGGCAAGTACATCAATGAAGATGGCATGAGTACAAAAAGTAATAGATGGGCATTATGAGAAGATGATGTAGAGAAGATTCGAGATTCGAATAAGCTTAGAAGAGATAGTGCAAAGGATTGTTGGCAGATCATCAATGACAAGATCAGAGTAAGCGAAACAAAGTAAGCTCGGGAGGAGAAGCATTTCTGATCGTTGGATCCCATTCAAAATTCCTGAAAGAAGGAGGACCGTCCATCTTCAGGTAGGACACGTGGCGAAAGATCATCATGTCACTGATTGGAAAGTCAAAGGAACGTGGTTCCATAACCATCGATATCATAATATGCGAAATTGTGATTTAATCCCAGTCGTCAGATCAAGGTGTGTTCTGGACTGTTGATCTGAGCTCCATCTCGAAGCTTCACCTATCGTGACTTGGAGAGGTAATAAACATAACCATCGAAATCATGATATGCGAAATCACGATTTAATCCCAGCCATCAGATCAAGGTGTGTTCTGGACCGTTGATCTGAGCTCCATCTCGGAGCTTCGCCTATCGCGACTTGGAGAGGTAAGAAACATAACCATTGAAATCGCGATATGCGAAATCGCGATTTAATCCCAGCCGTCAGATCAAGTTGTGTTCTGGACCATTGATCTAAGCTCCATCTCAGACCTTTTCCTATCATGACTTGGAGAGGTAAGAAACATAACCATCGAAATCGTGATTTAATCCCAGTCATCAGATCAAGGTGTGGTCTGGACCGTTGATCTAAGCTTCATTTTGGAGTTTCACCTATCGCAACTTAGAGTGACAGGAACCTCTATCGAAGGAATCGCGAGATGCGAATTCACGATGAGATCTGGACCGTAGATTCATCAAGATCATGGACCATTGATTTAAGCTTCATTTCGGAGTTTCGCTTATCGCAACTTGGAGTGACAATAACCTCCATCGAAAGAATCGCGAGATGTGAATTCACATTGAGATCTGGACCGTAGATTCATCGAGATCGTGGACCGTTGATCTCAGCTCCATCTCGGGGTTTTGGGGATCGCGACTTGGAGAGTTGAGATGCCTCATCTCTAGACTCACGAAATGTGAATTCGCGAAAAAACAATTTTTGCATAAGCGCTTGGTCATGGCCATGGTCATATAGAGGAAGGAGCTAGTGTAGAAAAGCTCTGTATCGAAGCTTCGAAGATCGCGAGTGTCGGGACACTTGGCCACAGGAATGTCAAAATGTCGAAACCTGATTTAAAGGCAAGATTAATAAATTTCATCCAACAGTGAAGATAAACTTGAATATGATCGGAGGGCTACTATTCTCTCTCACAGTTAATTCATCGGTTACGAATCAGTTAGAAAAACTGATTCATGATTCCTGATCGGTTGGTATTTTAGTTGCTTAGACGGTTTTCCTTTGCCAAAGAATATGTGAAGTGTAACTGCTATGGGTGTGGTGCATAAAAAAAAAAGAGACAGACTGTGCGTGGTTGGTTGTTCTGAACGAAAAATGAATTAAACTGTAAGAAAGGGAAAATCACAGGATGCGAAGTGTGAGACTGAAAATGTGCGCAGTGATATAAAACTCAGAGAAGAGTAACAGACGAGGAAAAGACTTGAAGCAGAGAAGAATGACAGAACAAGTTGAAGCATAGCAGAATGACAGAACAAGTTGAAGCAGAGTAGAATGACAGAACAAGTTGAAGCAGAGCAGATTTGCAGAACAGACAAAGGAAGAGAAGAATTGTAGAACAGTTAGAAGAAGACCAGATCTACAGAACAAAGAAGAAGTGGTAAGAATCGATTTATCTGTGTAGCTAGTTGTTTAATTATTCATTTATATTCCAGGGTGGTTGGGAGGTGCTAGGGAGGACCGTTGTCCTCAGAGGTTCAAGTGGGAGCTTGAACACAAGGAGTTGTATCTTCCATCTGGTTGCAACCAGAGAAACCAGGGTGGCAGGGTGGTGCAAGGGAGAATAAGTGTTCTCTGTTATACAGGTTGGAGCCTGTGTAACTGGAAGTTGGTGCTTCCATCTAGTTGGTGCTGGAACATTAAGGGAGTTGGTGCTTCCTTCTAGTGAGTGCTAGAGAAACCAGAGAGTTGGTGCTCTCAAACAAGTTGCAGCTTGTAAAACAGAGGTAGCAGCCTCACATTGAGTTGGTGCTCAATTATATATGATGTACAAAACTTAAAAGACTGCCTATCATTTCAAAGAAGAAGAGGTTTTCTCCCTTTATGGGTTTCCTCATGAAAATCTGTCTCTATGTATACCTTATGTGTGACTGATGCTCATTACTTTTATTTTCCATATGGTGTATAATGTTGATGATCACTTGAAGAAAGATTAAGAATGTATTAATAGACTTAAAATTGTTTAAGCACAATAACAACCGATTCACCCCCCCCCTCTCAGTTGTCTTAGTAATTTCAACAAAAACGACCCTAGAAGTACATAAAGGTGTACTGACATGAAAACTTCCAAAATAACCCAGTTGGAATAAGTGGGAGGCCACCAATATCCACCTGGATGCTGTGTAGGGATTTAGGACAAACTCATAAGTGCAGAAACCACAATTACAAAGAAATGTCCCCATTATAGAGAAACATGTTGAACTGAAAACTGTCCAAATGAGCCAGTTGGAACAAGTGGGTGGCCACCAATATCTGCATGGATCAATCCTCCCCCCTTAGGAAGCAATGGTCTCCATTGTGTCGAGTGACCGGGGAAGAGGGGAAAGCACTTTCTGAATCTAAATCTTGGTGAGCTGTGTGCCTTGTTGGAGAAGTTACGTTGCTTGGTCCGTGGATGTCTGTCACGAACCTATAGCTGGTGGGGTTGAATCTGTTCCACCAATGTGTTGTATTTGTGCTTGATGGGGCATTGTGTAGGCACCATCGTAGGTGAAGAAACCATATATGTGATATGCTTCTATTGGATAGAAGGTGTTGAGGTTACAGTGGTTGTAGTGGCCTTTTGTGCATCCTTTGAACATACTGTGAAGAGGATGAATTTTGCAGTATAAGAGATTCTCTTGCAACATTGTTTTGGTGGAACAATAGTCAGAACTACCTCTTGTATATTGTAGAGATGACTCCCCAAAGTAACAATGACACTACGAGGTTGAGACTCATAAATAACATGACGTTTCCATATATATGGTTGGCCCAAAACAACATAATAGACATCAATAGGGGTAACATCACACACTACCTCATCCATGAAGGGTTGGATGCCATAGGACATGTGAAACTGTTGGATGACACGGAGATATTGTCCCTAGTGAAGCCACCCGATGTTGTATGGTTTCAAGTGTGGTGTTATCGACAACCCCAACTATTTGATGACCTCAACTGAGACGAGGTTCTTCTAGATGTCGCTATCAACAATGAAATGCAATGCGGTCCACTTCACCCGCATTTGTGAATGGAAGAGGCGCTCCCCCTCTTTAGGATATACTGGTTCTTCTGGTTGAATTGTTGCAGTCACGACAATAGTAGTGGGGTCTATGTCGATGATTTGTCTATCTTCAATATTTTCTAGATCAAATTCTGAATCAGGGTTCGATTCCTTGTCTTTGACCTCGACCACCAATGACTATTTCGAGTGACATTCATTGATGTTTTGTCAGGGGATTTTGTAAGGTAGCTAGAGAGGTATTGGAGGGGCCCATAGGGCCCATAGTGATGATAGTGGAGACCATTCAATGTAAGGTGGACTAGGTCCACTATATTATTAAATAAGGCCCACTATGGTAGTTAGATATAATAAATGGATAATTAGATATAATAAATGTAAGAGGACTTCTTAGAAGGTTCTACTTCTAGAAGATTCCTCCTCTATACTTTTCTTAGGTGATGGTAGCACTATATAAAGGGGTTCAAGCAATGTAATGAGACATGAAGAGAAATATTGTATTTGGAGCGGTAGCTCAATAAGAGGATGCCCCCTCAAAGAGGCAAGTGAACAGGAGAGGATCCCTTCCATAATAGGATACATTGTATGGTGTTGCCCAACCTCAAGGGTTTGATGGTAATAAAGAAGATTTTGCATATTGTTCTTGTATAGCTATTGTGGTGCTTTTGTATTCAGTATTGGGTTCTTAACAGATTTTGTGGAAGTCGCACCACTTCCTAGTGTCATTCTTCGTATTTCCTTTACCTTTCTTTTCCTGTGTCTTGGTACAGTTTTTGAGAGGTTGTTGGTTAGGGCCATATTTACCATGCTTTGGTTGTTGCGGATTTGCATACCCAAACTCCCATTTGTTATGGTGCTTAAATTTCTGCTCGATTTTGACAATATATCGATAGGAAGCTCCCAATGATGAGATGTTTAGGAAATCCATTTCGATTTGGATGTACCTATGCAGAGCCCCACGATATTTCAAAACCAGATGTCGCTCAAAGTCTTTGAAACCCAACTTGGTGCGCAAGGTATGGAAATTTTTTATGAACTCCGACATTGTTTGGATCTTCTCTTTCCACAGTGTGGTCCATCTCGTGTACTGGTCTTCATAGTTATCAACATGGTAGTATAGTTCCTTTACCACATCCACGAAAAAATCCCAAGTGGAATCGATCCCATATATTCCATATTCCTCTGTGGAAATTTTCTCCTAGCAAGTTTTCCACCAATGTTTGACATGGGAGAGAGCCTTGAGGAGTGCGAAGGTGATATTGTCCCTGTCGAAAAAATTGTGAACAAAGAAATAAACTTCTAGCAGATTAAACCATTTTTCTAAGGCATTTGCATCTACATGTCCTTCAAATACAGGAATATCAAAATTAACTTGTACCTTGAAGGGAGAGGCTCCTCCAAAGTGGCTTCTTGATGAATATGCGCATGTTTCTATCAACAGGCGTTGAAGGATGTGGAAACAATTCTCCATCATTTCGTACCTCTATCGCGCGAGAGCTTGCTCAAACAACAGGTTAATAGAATATTTTTCTCCACTGTTTTTATTTTTTGCCTCCATAGAGGGTTTCTTGGGCGTGCGAGAGCGATTTTCCTCAAGAGAGACAAGCTCGAGACCCAACTTGCTATACTTGGACCTCGTCGGGGACATGCACCGGAAAACGATCAAGAGCAGCCTGCTCTAATACCATTAATCCAGATTATTTTTGGAACAAAATGAAAGCAGAGATATTACAATGAAATACACATAAAAATTGTCAGAAACAGAGAAATACACCAATACATGATTTCTATTAATGAAATAAATGTACATAGACTGTAAAAATATAGAGTGCAAGACTCAATATAATGGTGGTAGCTTTATCTTTGAGAAGAGATGTGACGACTACGCTCATTCACAAGAAGATAAATGGTAAGTCATCCAAAAAACTAACCCAAGGAGATGAAGCGCCAAAAGTCATGTGGGCCCCATTGGGGTAAGTTAGTACATTAACTTCCCGGGGTCGTAACGTTTGCATACGATCTCTGTTTTAGGAGTGTGATAGCCCGTTGGAAAGGTATTTTCGAGAACTACGCATTATGTCATCAAAATCTAACTTCGTCTACAGTTTGACCATGACAAGAAAAAAACAAAACTTTTTAGAGCCCCAAAACGACCATGGAAGTACAGAAATATGTACTAACATGATAACTTCTAAAATAAGCCAGTTGGAATAGGTGGGTGGCCACCAATATCCACCTAGATGTTGTGTATGGTTCAGGAAAACCTCGTAAGTGAAGAACCCACAATTACAAAGAAATGTCCCCATTATAGAGAAACGTGTTGAACTGAAAACTGTCCAGATGAGTCAGTTGGAACAGGTGTAGGGGCACCAATATCCACCCAGATCAAGTGGATTTGTCATTGAATCATCTATCCAATGGCATATCATTTTCATATTTTCAATTTCATAAGATATGTTTACTTTATTTTTTTCGAAGACTGATACTTCAATTTTTTTCGACAATTATGAAAGCTCCCAAAGAAAAGTCAAAAGCATAAAATATACCCAACCAAAAAATTATTAAAAATATGTGCATTCTCCATGGATGTTTCATTTTCAAAAAGGTATCTTTGGTTTTTCAATTTTGTAAACAAGAAAGTGAAAATTGTTGGGAACACAAAGGTGTATAAAATTCAATTTAAATATTAATTTGTGGGCTTCAAAAAACAATAAAAGATATATTTTTCAGAAGAAAAAAAAAGTGGGCTACATTAATTCATTAACTTTTCCACAAGTTTGCAAGGAATAACATATATTGAATACAAATTTGACACATTAAGTGACATTAGTATTTAGAAAATGAATATAGTTAGAAAGATAACACAATTCCCTACAAATTATTTTTTTACTACACTTCAAAATTCACAAGCCTCAATGGCTTGAATTTAAATAATATGTAAAATGTTAAATTTTCATAGCCACATTTCACTAAAAAAATAGAGAATGTCTTCATGAATTCACTCCCTATATTTTTTTGAATTTCTTGCAAGATTGTTTGGAGATGTCCAAAGCTAACAACCATTAGAAATGATTGTTTACACTAATGTTTTGAAGAGTAGCATCTTCAATTTCCAACTCCATAGTTATATTTTTCTTCACTTATTCTACATTCAATAGAGGACCTTCATGCCCCCTATTATTTGTGAATTATTTTTTTCTCTTTTAACATCAAGGAATTCATTGGTTGTTTTGTACTCTGTTGTGTGTTTATGTTGTAGGCTATATCTATGATGAAAGTGTTGGATTACTGAGAGGGGGGGTGAATCAGTAATAACATAATTATAATATTTTTCTCCAAATAA
This sequence comes from Picea engelmannii, assembly GCA_009831015.1. Lineage (NCBI taxonomy): Eukaryota > Viridiplantae > Streptophyta > Pinopsida > Pinales > Pinaceae > Picea > Picea engelmannii. The sequence goes on from ML826823.1 coordinate 76,200, forward strand.
TCCAAGTGTTATATCAATGTAGAATTATTATCCAAATAATGAGCAATAGGAAATGAACAATCACACACATACATAGTACACCAGTGTTTTACGTGGAAACCCAAATCGAGAGAAAACCACAGAATGTTTTTTCTTACATGTCTTGAAGAATTACATTCATTGGAAGCACCAACTTCCTTTTTTTTTCAGCTGCAACTGGAAGGAGGCTCCAACCCCCTAGTTTCTCAGGATACAACCTGAGGGAATCTCCAATTCCCTAATTCTCTGGCTACAACCAAAAGGAGGCTTCAACCCCCTAGTTTCTCAGGCTACAAACTAAGGGAATCTCCAACTCCCCAATTCTCTGGCAACAGCCATAAGGAGGCTACAACCCCCTAAGTTCTCTGACTACAACTAGAATGTGTCTACAACCACCTGTCCTTGCCCCATTCTGCCACCCTGAAGTAGAAGTAGAATGATGGAACCAATGTCAACCTGTCACTGCGAGATATATTGTTGTGCAACTGTATCAACCTGTACCACTGACCTGTATCCAATTTGTACAACTGTCATGTAATCAATTTGTACATGAACTGAACATGTATCTACAAAAATACAACAGATACACGATCTGTAGTGATGCAACCTACATATGTATGTGTCATATCTGTTATGCAACTCGTGTATGTACGCGCCCTATCTGTTATGCAACTTGTGCATTCCTTCTGAAACTAGGGTTTCCTTTCACTTGAAAAATTCTGACCCTCTATAACTTCTTTCACATAGAACTATAACTTGTCACTGTATCCAGACTATAATTGTACCCTGTGCATGCATCCTCATACATAACCTCCACTCAAGGAAAGTATGTCTCTCTCTAGTCATGTGCCATATAGGTATGTGTAATCATGAACAAGTATAATATCCCTCACATGATCTTAGTCATCAACCCCTTTCTAATATTCAACTTCTCAATACATCAATAAATACAAGATCTCAACCATGTACCATAAAAACTCTTAGCCATATGTCAAGAAATACAAGATGTGCCTCAACAAGAAGTATCAATGATAAATATACCAGCACTATATTTTTGTAGATTTGACTTATACAAAAGATCCCATGCAGCCACTAGTCTCTCTAGGGAGAATCCTCAAATCTCCATTGCCATTCCTCATGCATACATCAAAATCCAACTATTCATAGAAATAAGACATACCTTTTGAACCAATGGATGGATCTGATGTATCTGAGCACTCTAGACCTTCCTAGGAGCTTGATCTCATAATTTAGAACCTTTGCACCTTCATCTTCTCAAATTCCATGGCTTTATTAAGATGTACTCACTGTAGACACAACCAACCCGCGTACATACTCACCCTGTACATAGACATCCTATGTACGTGTACACACCCTATACACATCTAGTGCGCATATGTACACACCCTATATACAACCAACCCACGTACATGTACTCACCCTATACACAGATAGCTCACGTACGCCTCAAAAAATAGGGTTTTCTGTGAATCCAAGAATTTCGTTGTCAACCCTTCGTGCTACCTCAAATGTTCGCCACTTCAGATGTATCCACAAGTATTTACAAGAATCTTTACACAAAAAAATATATATACAATATGTACAAGTGTGTTTTTATGAGTGAACTTTGTCTCTTATTTATATCTTCATGTAGCCTTACACTTTCCTTATTTTAGGGTTTTTTCATTTAAAATAATTTATTTTTTCAAAGCAATTTGACTCTTGGGGGCTTCTATAAGACTCATGAGGGTTCTCCAACTTCATATGGTCATAACTCTCTAACCGTGAGGAGTTATGTGACGTTCCACATACCACCGAAAATGACATGACACACAATATCCATCTAGGATAGTTTCACTCACAAATTCATTGTCCTTCATCTCATTATTCCTCAAATAAGCATGGGTTCTCTCACTCCGCAAAGTATCTTCCCATGAGGGCTTTCACCATAAGGGGACCACTTTGGAGTTCATCCATTTTTACTTCTTATCAACCATGACAAGACAATAATGAGTCATCTTTGCATCAAACAATCTTGGGTCCATTACCCAAACCTTTTTCCACGAAGCTTTCTTCAATGGTTGACATAAATGACAACCAACTTTAATCAACAATCTCCCCCTTTGGCATTGATGGCAACACTCTGATTCAATACTGAAATCATATCATTCATGCTCGCCCTGGAACCATGCCTTTGTCCTCTACATCTGATAAATATTCTCCCCCTAGAACCATACCTCTGTTCTCTGCATCTGATAAATCTGCTCCCCTTGGAGCCATGCCTTTGTCATCTCCCTTTATCCTCTGCATCTGATAAATCTCTCCCCCTTGTCATAAATGGAAAATGTATCTTTCCATCCGGGGTTGCTCCCCTTGACTGAACTGTCCTCTTATGGTGCTTCCTCATGTAAATCTAAGACATATAAGATAATCATTCAAAAATCATTCATTTTAGAGTAGAAATAAATCCAAGTCTCTGGCGAATATATTCAAAGGATTCCCGTGGAAGTGGTTTTGTGAATATGTCTGCTACTTGTTCTTTTGTACCCACATACTCAACTCTGATGTTCTTTTCTGCAACCTGCTCCCATAGAAAGTGATACTTGATTGGAATGTGCTTCGTCTTGGAGTGCATCATCAGGTTCTTCGAGATACTGATGGCACTTGTATTATCACAATAGATTGGAATGGGCTCATCATACTCAACCTGTATATCTATCATAGTTTGTTTCATCCAAAGAACCTGTGTACAACATGATGCTGTTGCAATATAATCTGCCCTGGCTGTAGATAAAGATACTAATGATTGTTTCTTGCTTAGCCATGATACCAAACACTCACCTAAGTAGAACACTGCTCCACTGGTGCTTCGTCGGTCATCAATACAACCTTCCCAATATGCATCTGTGTAGGAAATAAGTGATAGATATTTTCCTTTTGGATACCATAATCCAAACTCTTTTGTTCCTTTGAGATATCTGAAAATCCTCTTTACTGCTAATACATGTGATTCCTTTGGTGTTGCTTGAAATCATGCCATATGTCCAACTAGGTGCATTACATCTGGTCTAGATGTTGTCACATATAGTAGGTTGTCAATCATTGACCTATATTACCTCTGATCTGTAAACTTTGAATCATCGTCTTTGCTCAACTTACAACTGGTTTGCATGGGACTGATAATTGGTTTCAATCTTCCATTCCGAACCTCTTTAGCATTTATCTGATATACTTGGTTTGAGAAATAAAAATTCCTTGGTTGCTTTGACGTATTTGAAGTCCCATAAAGAAGGATAGTTCTCCAAGTAACAACATTTCAAATTCATTCTGCATATCTTTTGCAAATTTTTGGCTTAACTTGTCATCATCACTACCAAAAATAATATCATCAACATAAAATTCAATTAATAAACTAGTACCTTGACTTACCTTGATGTAGAGGTTGTTGTTTGCACTTACTTTTCTAAACCCTGCCTGCTGCAGATACTTATCTAGTCTGGAGTACCATGCTCTAGGAGCCTGTTTTAGACCATACAAGGCCTTCTTTAATTTACACACATAATATGTGTTCTCTGACAACTGAAATTCTTCTGGTTATCCAATATAGACTTCTTCTTCAAGTTCCCCATTCAGAAAAACTGATTTTACGTCCATCTGATATACTTTAACATTTTTGGAACATGCATAAGCTAAAAGAAAATGGATTGCTTCCATTCTGGCAACCGGGGAAAATTTCTCTTCAAAGTCGATTCCTTCAATCTATGCATATCCTTTACATACCAATCTAGCTTTGTTCCTTGTAACCTGTCCATCTTCATTTAATTTATTCTTGAAAACCCATTTTGTGTCGATCAAATTCTTATTCTTTGGTCTTGGAACCAATTCCCAAGTGTCATTTTTCTCTATTTGATCCAATTCTTTATCAATGGCCTTATTCCAAAATTCATCCTTGCTGGTTTCTTTAAAATAATTTGGTTCAATTGTAGATAAGAGTGCTAGGTGTGTTTGTTCTAGTGAACATATTCTTCTTCTAGTCTCAACTCCTGCATCTTTGTTCCTGATAATTTGATCTAAAGGATGATTCTTCTCTACTTGTTTACTAAGTGTCTTTAGAGACACTTACTAAACTTGTTCTTCTGCTTCTATCAGATTCTCTTCATCTTCATCTTCTACTTCTTTTTCTGCTTCTTCTTCTTCAAAAAATTGTTCCATTGATTTGTTTTTTTCTTCCTTTGATTCTAGTCTTCCTGTTTCATCAATTGTTACGTTGATTCTTTCCACAACTTTGTTCAATCTTAGATTGTAACACTTGTATGCTTTCCTTGTACTTGAGTAACCAACAAGTACTCCTTTGTCCACACGAGAGTCAAACTTTCCCATTTTTCCATCTTCTCTTTTGATGTAGCATTTGCTTCCAAAAACTTTGAAGTGCTTCACATTTGTTGGTCTTCGTTTCCATAGCTCGTAGAGAGTTTTATCAATGTTGTTTTTTGAGAATTACTCTGTTTTGAATGTGCATTGATGTATGAACTGCCCGTGTCCAAAATATATCTGTCAATTTGGAATCCATTAACATTGTTCGAGCCATTTCATGTACTGTCATGCTATTTCTTTCAACAACTCCATTCTGTTGAGGTGTCCTAGCAACAAAGAATAGCATTTTTATTCTATGATTGTTGTAGTAGTCCATAAATTCCTTTGAAGTGAACTCTCCTCCATTATCATATCTCAAGCATTTGATTCTTGAATCCATCTCATTTTCAACCATTTCCTTGTAGATCTTGAAGTTTTCAAAAGCTTCTAACTTGTTCT
>ML826823.1:81129-97837 GCA_009831015.1 Picea engelmannii
TATAAGATATTTTGACCTTAAATCTGGAGTCTTAAGGGTCTTTAAATGATGCTTTGCGCTTCAATATTTCTTCTTCCCCTGCAACAGATGTACATTGTAAACTATATTTTCCATACTTCAACCCTCTTTACACAATTCATCATCCAACTATTCCCAAAACCAACAATTCTATGGCTTATGAAAATGCAAAGATGATTTAAAAATAATAAAAAAAATAATGGTCATAAAATGATGCATATTCCATGCTTTAAAAGGAACATATTTCAAATTTCAAGAGTATATGCTAACAAAAATGAGGTAGGACTTATAATAGTTTTTACTAAGTTTTCAACGTTAAAGCAAGACTGATTTCAACAAATATAATACCAACAAAGTTCGTTAAAACAACAATGTGGACCCCTTTCCCAAGGCTAACTCTCCATTGGACTGGTAGAATTATGCATCTTCTAAAACAAAATGAATATATGAAGTAGATCAACAACAAATCAACTATAATTAATGTTAAAGAATCAATCTTTAATTGTTCTCTACTTGTTGGGGACCGCTTGAACAAAGTCTTGACTAATATCCTTCCTTTGTGCTTTCACATCATAGCATAAATATTTGTCACAAAGCAAACCTAGAATAAACTTTCCTAATATTTGTACCCTTTCATTGCCTCTTTAATTTCCTATAACCCTTGGCCTTAGAATTTAATTTAATCACTTCATTGCCATGCTTTTAAAGTTCTCCCTGGGTGCTTGCATAGACACAATTGAGCGGTTCTCTCTTTTGTCCTCAGGCTAGACTTTCAGGTTTGACCCTTTATCCTTATTGGGCTTGTTCAAAACCATCTTTACTAGGCCTCTTAATGTGATTTCTCTTTCTAAGTTTATAACTTTATACTTCAAATTACGAGCACAATTATCATGAACATTAAACAAGGGTCGAAGGGAATCCTTTTCCTAATGTTTGAGGTTGTAACAGGGTCCAATGGTGGTAGTAAGGAATAAAAACAACAAGTTGAGAATCTATGTTGATTTTTTGGTGTTATATATAGACTCACAATAATGTGTCCTTTACCCTGCAACAATCATAGACAAATGTAGAAGTTTTTCCACACTTAGTCAGCTAAGAAATCTACTTATTCATATATTGTTTCACTGGGTAGAGTCAATATTGGAGAAGCATACCAACAAAAGACAAATTTTGTCCATCAATGCATTGTTTTTTGGTACATCAAAACATTGCTTGGGATAAAATAGCCTCGGATAGTTTTCAGCATGATTATCACCACGATTTTTGTTGGCTTCATTCATAAGTTATTTGGAGATTTACTTGGATGACCAGGTGTTGTAAAATCTCCTCAAAGACCATATACCTCATTTGAGGTTGTTGATCCAATGTTACAAAGAATGTGGTGTTTCCCTTGATACGAAGAAATGTTAGTCCCACGAATGATTAGCACGAGGTGCATCGCACCCCACTTATGACTTCTTAGTGTGTTGTATGGATTTTGCACTTCATATTAATGATGCACATATGCCCTCTAGTCTCGTTGTATGGAGTTTGTATAATACATGAGCCACCCCAAATCTGGGTTAGGATGACATGAAGATCCTCCATATTATCCTTTTAATGATTCATAGATGTTAAAGTTATCCATTGAGTGTCCCTTCCATGATCTAAATGCATGACTTTGTCCTCCTATTTAATGTTTAGTGGTATGGTGTAACACCGCCGACCATCAACCCCACTGGCTAGGCAAACACTACCATGTGAAACATCATCATACTTATATATATAAAACATGCATATTAAACCTAATTAACAGATTTAAATAAACAACTCAGAGTAAGCACAAGATTACTACTAACTTAAATAATCCCTGGCATTAACAATAATTCATATGCACAACAAAATATGTGATAACATTGCAAGAATCACAGACATGCATACTTATAAATTAAGTACAAAATTAACACTTATCTTTTATTACTGGCGTAACTCCACCAACCACGTCTAGGCCTTCCATGAACCTCCCAGCCTTATACCATATTGCTCATCATGCTCAACAGTGGGTCACCCTCGAGATGGGACTAAGCTCCACCCCAAGGAAAGGAATCCTAGTCTAGGCTGAGGTTACAGGGAAAAACTGCATAGAATAACTGGAAGGATTCTTCCCAGGATGCCTTCTTACACCCACTACTTAACAGACTCTCATTCCCCACATGTCTGTTCCGCACGGGAGTATACACCTTCAAAAGAACAGTCCATCAGTGCTTCACCTCCCTCTTTGGGCCTCGAAAATAGGCCAGATCAAGAATTCTTAGAGCTCTGAAGCTAGTGCTGGACTCTCTCTCAGAGAAAACCACTTCCCAGTAGAATCTCTCACCTGGAGGGAGTGGCTCATAGGCCTTACAACCTGCCTCTTCAACCACGGGCCTGGAAACCCGCTTCTTCAACCAGTTTCAGCCCAATTTCTGTAGGGTGAGGATAATGGCCACAACAACTGGTCAATTCCACTCAGGAAAAATAGAAGGTAACAACCCAAAGACAGTTCGGGTACAGACTCGAACTTTGCAAGAGAGAATGGCTGGGCTCACAGTGTACACAGGTCACACGGCTCAATCCACGGGTGTGCCACTGGTTTCAGGGTACGTGACAAGGAATCAACGTAGAGGTCAAACACAGACTCAAATGGTTCAGACGTCTAATACCTTGACTTCTTAGGAAAACATTACGGTTTTCTAGTTTCCAAGATGCGTGAGTGTATGCAAAGGTCCAATACAGGGGCATGGGATTCACGATTCAAACAATAGATGGTTGAATGGAGGAGGAACCCCTGGACTCAGGTGGCGAATCGAGAAAAATGAAGGACAACCCCCCCCAACACGGCTTACTTCTCGGGTTTTAACTGCATGTGCCCATGTCGACACTTGTCTCCCTGGGGCTGCATGTTTCCCATTTTGCACATGTTCCCCTTCCAGGAACTTAGGATAAAACAAATACAAATATTTCCCATGGCTTTTTGGAATAATATTAAAATATTATTCCTAAGGACTTAATCCCCTAGGCTCAACACTTAGCCTCTCTTTCCCACCTTCCAGCCCCCAATTCCTTACCCATTATGTGGAAGCTTAGTCCCCCATCACTCATTCATCGTGGTTGGTCTGCACGTAGTAGTGTTTATATCTTTTATTAATTTTCTGCATGATTACATATACAAAAGCAGGCTCCTGGCCTTACCATTTAGGCTCTCCGATCTAATAACACATAAGCCCACTAGCTTATATAAACTTGGCTCACCAGCCTATAAAACAAAATTACAATGCATAATGCAATCTTTATACTTCATAAACATGATTTACAACAGGGCTCGGGCTTGGGGACATTACAATCCCCTCCCCTTATTTTTGCACTGTCCTTAGTGCAACTTTACACTGCATCTGCAAGCCTTTCAAAATTTTCAAAAAGATGCGGGTACTCTGCCCACATAACATCTTCATGCTCCCATGTTGCATCCTCGGGACTGTACTAGGTCCACTGGACCTTTACAAGCCCTATAGCTCGATTCCGGAGATGTTTGTTTTTCCTGTCCAATATGCGCACAAGATGCACTTGCAGGACACCTTCTTGTTCCACTTGAATCACATTCCAATCGATAACATGATTAGCATCTAGTATATATTTCTTAAGCAATGAAACATGAAACAAATTATGTACAGTCATAGATGCAGGTAATGCAAGCATATATGTAATTGGCCCAATCCTTTCCAGGATTTCAAATGGCCCACAAAATCTGGCTACCAACTTGGCACAACTTCCCAGCTTCAGGGAACTCCTGTTAGATTTCACTTTCAGGAAAACATGATCACCCACTTTGAACTCTCCGTGGGTTCTATTCTTATCAACATAACTTTTCTGCCTGTCTTGGGAAACTTTCAAATTCTGCTTAATTTTTATCATTTGGTCCTCCATCTCCTTAAGCAACTTTGGCCCAACTACTGCTCTATTAGTTGGATTATCCCAGCTCACTAGAGTATTTCACTTTCTTCCATAAAGTGATTCAAATGGGCTCATCTTCAACGATGCATGATACCCATTATTGTAGGCGCTACCAAGTGCAGGTACTCTTCCCATCTTGATGGTTTGTCCATCACATACATTCTCAATATTTATTCTATTACTCTGTTCACCCTCTCTATATTTACATCAGACTCAAGATGATAAGCTGTACTAAAGTTCATATTCGTTCCGAATCCTTTGAAAAATCCTTTCCAAAAATTCGAGGTGAATTTCGGGTCTCTGTCAAACACAATTGTTTTAGGAATTCCGTGCAATCGTGCCACTTCCTTTAGGAAGATATCAACAACATCTGCTGCCTTGTGAGTAGTTTTCAGTGGAATAAAATGGGCAGATTTTGTAAGCTTGTCCACCACTACCATGATCGAATCATGCAGCTTGGCTATTCTGGGCAATCCCGTAATAAAATCCATCGTTACTACTTCCCACTTCCACTCAGAAATGGGTAAAGGTTGCAGCAACCCTGCTAGGTGCCTATGCTCACCTTTAACTTTCTGTCACTCCATACATATGGCGATGTATTCAACGATCTCTCTCTTCATACCTCGCCAAAAGTAATGGCTCTTGACTGCTGCTACTGTTTTCTGATATCCAGGGCGCCTTGCATAAGGCACATTATGCATCTCCTGCAAAATCATTTGTTTCAATCCCTGGACATTGGGTACAAAAATTATGTTCTTGTACTGCAGTATTCCATTTGTTTCCAATTTATAAATTTCCATCTTCTGTGGCATCTTACCTTGTTGTAGCTTGGCTACCAATTCTCTGTACTATTGATCTTCATTTGCAGCCTCCAGAATTCTTCTTTTAACATCAATTTGATACATGCTAATGGTTGTAGCATGCAATTCATGCACCCTCCTGTTGAGTGCATCAGCCACTTTATTCTCCTTTCCTTTGATATGCTTGATCTCAAAGTCGTACTCACATAGAAATTCCAGCCACCTACTTTGTCTAGCATTTAAGGTTGGTTGATCAAACAAATATTTCAAACCGTTATGGTCTGTTTTGAGTTCAAACCTCCTTCCCATGAGGTAATGCCTCCATTTCTTTAGAGCATGAACTATGGCTGCCAACTCCAAGTCATGGGTTGCATAGTTCTTCTTGTGCTCTTTTAATTTCCTGGACTCATAACAGATTACGAATCCATTATGACTGAGGACCCCTCCCAATCCTTCTTTGCATGCATCAGTGCATACTATGAAATCTACATTTGGATCTGCAATCCTCAATATTGGAGCGCTGGTTAACAACTGCTTCAATCGTTGGAAAATTTTCTCACACTCTTCAGTCCACCGAAACTTTTTATCCTTCCTTTGCAAGGAAGTGATAGGGTGAGGTATCTTTGAAAATCCTGCAATAAAACTTCTGTAATGGCCTGCTAGACCCATAAAGGATCTAACTTCCGCCACATTCCTTGGCACTGACCATTCTCTGATGGCCTCAACCTTCTCAGGATCCACGATGATCCCTTCTTCTGAAATAATGTGCCCCAAGTAATGGATCTGCCTTTGATAAAACGAGCATTTTCTCAACTTGGCATACAGCTGGTGTTCTCTCAACACTTGCAGCACCATCCTCAGGTGTTGTTCATGTTTTTCTTCGGTCCTGGAATACACCAAAATTTCATCCAGGAAGACTATGACAAACTTGTCTAGATAGTCCTTGAATACACCATTCATCAAGCACATAAAAACAACAGGTGCATTTGATAGTCCAAACGGCACCATTGTGAACTCGTAATGACCATACCTTGTTCTAAAGGCGGTCTTGCTGATGTCTTCATATTTTATTCTTACTTGATGATATCTCAATCTTAGATCTATCTTAGAAAATATCTTTGCATCCTTCAACTGATCGAAGAGATCGTCGATCCTTAGCAAAGGATACTTGTTCTTGACAGTTACTTTGTTCAACTCTCTGAAATCAATGCATAGCCTCATCATCCTGTCCTTCTTCTTTACGAACAGGACCGGGGCACCCCAAGGTGACACACTTGGGAGAATGTACCCCTTTTTTAGAAGCTCTTCAAGCTGCAATTGCAACTCTTTCAGCTTCGACATACTCATTCTATAAGGAGCTTTCGACACTGGGGCTACTCCAGGCATCAAATTCATAGAGAAATCAATATATCCCTTTTCGGAGGTAGTCTAGGTACCTCCTGAAATACATATTCAAACTCTGTTAGTACTGCATCGTCTCCAATCTTTGAGACTTCATCTCTGGATGCTTCCTCCACACGGGTTGCAAACAATTGACAACCCTTTCTGTAGCACTTCTTCAGCTGCATTGCTGAGATTTCTCTAACAACCATAGCTCTGGGAATTCCTTGAACTGTTTTCCAATTCCCCTCCTCATCCAGGCATGTAAATTTCTTGTTACGACAGTCCAGGAGGGCATGGTGCTGGTCCAACTAGTCCATCCCAATTAAACAGTCATAAGAGCCTAATGGAAAAATATTCAATTCATCCTACATGCTCAATCCCTTCATGTCCACCGGACATGACTTAACCATCTCAATGACTTTCCTCTTGGTTCCTGTAGCCAATTGCACTAACCAAGAATTTTCAAGTTTGCTTCTTAATAAATGCAAACTTTCCACCACTCTAGGGTCTATATAACTATGGCTAGCCCCTGGATCAATTAAAATAATAAATGGTTGGTTTTTAATCATACCTTCCACTTCAATTATGTGCGACTAAAATTCAGCTTGCTTGTTGTCCAAGGCCTCATAGATCCTTGGCATTCTACTTCCCATGTCCTCCACTATTTTAGCTTATTGAACATTATGGACAGCTCTTGCTTTGCCATTTTTATGGGGACAATCTTTGTACTTGTGGTTATCTTTACAACCCCAACATTGAATGGGCATCTGTCTCAGCCTTTGTTCTCCCACTTCAGCCATTCTCGGCTCTCTAAACGATGGATGTCCTTGAGGACTATTTCTGAAAAAGGGAGTTTTGTTTCCCTTCTCCCTCTGTTATTTCTTAAACTTCTTCTGGTCAACCCAAGCCTTCCAAAAGGTAGGCTTTTCTCTTTGTTGTTCATATAAGCATTTCACTCTTCTTATTGTTTCTTCCATATTCTTAGGATCATCATACTGAATCGTATCCCCAATAGGAGGTGGTAATCCACTCAGGTACCTCTGAATCTTGACAGACTCATCCTTGATGAATGGAACATACTTCAGTAATTCCAAAAACTTTCATTCATACTCATCAATGGTTTTGTTGTCCAGCTTGAGTTCAAAGAACTCTTTCATCTTTCTGTCATAATATCTTTTAGTTAAGTATTTCCTGTTGAAATACCTCTTAAATTATTTCCATGTGATGTCCCTTTCCCTGATGTGCTGCACCTGCACAAGTTGATCCCACCACATGGATGTCTTTCCCTTCAGTTGATACATGGAAATCCTGCCCTTTGCATGAGAGGAATAATTCCATAGCTGGAAATATTTCCTCATATCCAGCAACCATGTTTCATCATCTTCCTCCTTCTTATCTTCTCCATCAAACGTAGGAGGCTTAATCTTGTTCATCTTCCCTTTCAATTCATCCACTCTAGATCTTCGGTATTTTATGGTAGGGGATGGGCTTGAACTACTGTGTGCTTCCTTATCGGAATGCTTTGGGGAGCAATGACGATGTCTGCTACCACTCCTCAATCTTCTTTTCCTCTCAGGGGTCCTGCGACTTCATGTTTTGCTTGAGTCACTCTCCTTTTCCAATTTATTTTCTATTATTTCCAGGCTCTTCAACATTTTTAAGTTGAATTCACCCTGTCGATCCCTGACCCTCATGAGATTTTGGCTATCGGCTCGGCGAGCCTGGGCCTCTATCTGTAATCTTTCAATGATTTTCATTATATGTCATTCCTTATCCAATTATCTTCCATGCCCTTTGGAGTTTGATCCTTTGACTCCCAAGTTGACATCCTTTCCTTCTCTTTCATTCTCTGAATTGGAGGCAATCCGCACCTCTTCCATTCTCTGCTCTCAACGAAAACCCTATTCAGTTCTGGCACATGCTAAGATTTTGCAAACATATGTGTAGACAACAGGGATTTGTCAAGTCATCATTCTTAGCAAATTCCACACATTCAAAACCATTCCGATTTAAGAAAATGCTTCGACTTCACAAATTTTCCGAGTTTTGCTCGGATCTGTAATTTTCGGGTGATAGCCCCCTGTTTTCTTAGTCCCCAACCCATGTGTCCACGGGCCATGAACAAACGCTAAACTGTTAGGTGCAACTCAGATTTTCGGCCTTTAGAAATTTTTAAGGCACACAGAACTATCTCCCGGAGTTCCGATTACTGAATTCATGAGATCAGGTGGATCAATGGTCCACGTTTACTCATCCTCCAAAGGATGAAATCCAGTGTGGTCCTTATGTCATCAATTTTTTTGGGATTTTGGGAAACAAAGTTTCGGGGCTTCGGGGTTTTGGTCCTGGAGGTTCTCGCACTCACTTCCCTCTCCAACTCTCGACTCTCAAACTTCTGACTACTACAAGGCTCTCCAAACGAAACTTCGGGTTTCAAGATTTTGTGTTTCGAGGTTTTGGGGATTCGGGGTTTCGGATTTCTGGGTTTTGGTCCTAGAGGTTCTCTCACTCGTTTCCCTCTCCAAATCCCGACTCCCGAACTTTCGACTGCTACAAGGCTCTCCAAACAAAACTTCGGGTTTCGAGATTTTGGGTTTTGGGGCTTTGGAGTTTCGAGTTTCATGGTTTTGGTCTCGTAGGTTCTCTCACTCTCTTCCCTCTCCAACTCCCAACTTATGAACTTTCGACTGCTACAAGGCTCTCCAAACAAAACTTTGGGTTTTGGGATTTCGAGTTTTGAGGTTTCGAGTTTTCGGTAACCGGGAGTCCACGATGCAGCGACTCCTAATCTCTTGTCGCTTCGATCACCGAATTCCGATATGGAGATTTGTGTATGAGATCAATGGTCCTGATTCCCCACGATTTGATGACTCAGATCTCATCGAAATTTCTTGTATGGGGATTTCGTGTGTCATGAGGTCGAAAGATTTTCCAACTTCGTCCTCCCTATTCCCGAAATGCCGAAATTCTTCTTGGAAACTTAATGATCCAGATCTCTCCTTGATCAATGGTTGTGATCCAACCTTGAATTCACGTTTCGTGAATTCTCACGAACTCACCCTTCAACCATTTCAGGTCACGAGTCAGCGAAAGGCTAATCGCTCTCCACACATCCTTTCCGATGGACGGTCTTGACGAATTCGGGATTTCGCATATCGCGATTTCCACACTCCTGTGCAAATCCAAAGGGTTTTAAGCCTAGTGCACGTTCTCCAGATCTGACGGTCGTGAGGTTTCTCCTTTCCTCCCGAACATATCCTATGGCTCCAACACTTTTGGTGTGGAGTTACCTCTCTCCCCGTGGTCAATTACCATGCATGTTGCAGTTTAATCTGCCGCTACTCCTCCTGAGCTTCTTAACACAGCCAAGTAACTCCTTGGCCCTCAGAAACATTCTAAGGTTTGAAATTAGTCCTCCAGACACAATTTCCTTCTCAAAACCTCGATCCAATGACCACTTATCCGACCCATCCAGGCTCAGCGTTGAAACTAGGCTCTGATACCAAACTGTAACACCCTCAACCATCAACCCCACTGGTCGAGAAAACGCTACCATGTGGAACATCATCATACTCATATATATAAAACATGCATATTAAACCTAATTAACAGATTTAACTAAACAACTCAGAGTAAGCACAATATTACTGCTAACTTAAATAATCCCTGGCATTAACAATAATTCATATGCACAACAGAATACGTGATAACATTGCAAGAATCACAAACATGCATACTTATAAATTAAGTACAAAATTAACACTTATCTTTTATTACCGGTGTAACTCCACCAACGACGTGCATGCCTTCCATGAAACTCCTAGCCTTAGACCACGCTTCTCATCATGCTCAATAGTGGGTCACCCCTGAGCTGGGACTAAGCTCCACCCCAAGGTAAGGAATCCTAGTCTAGGCTGAGGTTACAGGGAAAAACTGCACAGAATAACCGGAAGGATTCTTCCCAGGATGCCTTCTTACACCCAATACTTAACAGACTCTCATTCCCCACATGCTTTTTCCGCCCGGGAGTATACACCTTCACAAGCACAGTCCATCAGTGCTTCACCTCCCTCTCTGGGCCTCGACAACAGGCTGGATCAGGAATTCTTAGAGCTCTGAAGCTAGTGCTGGACTCTCTCTGGGATAAAACCACTTCCCAACAAACTCTCTCACATGGAGGGAGTGGATCACAGGCCTTACAACCTGCCTCTTCAACCACGGTCCTGGCAACTCGCTTCTTCAACCAGTTTCAGCCCAATTTCTGCAGGGTGAGGATAACAACCACAACAACTGGTCAATTCCACTCAGGAAAAACAAAAGGTAACAACCCAAAGACAGTTCGGGTATAGAATCAAACTTTGCAAGAGAGAATGGCTGGGCTCACAACGTACACAAGTCACACGGCTCAATCCACAGGTTTTCCACTGGTTTCAGGATGCGTGACAAGGAATCAACGCAGAGGTCAAACACAGACTCAAACGATTCAGACGTCTGATACCTCAGCTTCTCAGGAAAACATTATGATTTTTCTGGTTTCCAAGTTGCGTGAGGGTATGCAGAGGTCCGATACAGGGGCACGGGATTCACGGTTCAGACAATAGATGGTCAAATGGAGGAGGAACCCTCAGAATCATGTGGTGGATCGAGGAAAATGAAGGACGAACCCCCCCAACATGACTTACTTCTCGGGTTTTAACTGCATGCGCCCAGGTTGACACTTGTTTCCCTGGGGCTGCATGTTTCCTATTTTGCACACATTCCCCTTCCAGGAACTTAGGATAAAACAAATACAAATATTTCCCATGGATTTTTGGAATAATATTAAAATATTATTCCCAAGGACTTAAGCCCCTAGGCTCAACACTTAGCCTCTCTTTCCCACCTTCCAGCCCCCAATCATTCAGTAGGGGTTGAATATGAAATCATAATTAAATTTTGCATCCATGATCACTACTCTAACTCTGTCATTCTCTTATGCCATAGGGGAGGCCACAAAGTTGTAGATTATTCTATGTATTAAACATAATTCTATACATGTAGGGGTTGAATATGAATTAAGTAGGGGTTGAATATGAAATCATTCATCTCATTCAAACTTATCATGAAATCACTCATCTATAAGAATGAACTAAGATAATCATTTATCTTTTAAAAATAATCATTCATGTTAACTTTGTCATGGGTTCCATGAGAAGAAGACCAATAAAAGCAAAAGATAAGTTAGGATTCATAAATTAGATCATACCAACAAAATTGGCAAAATCAATCATATGTTTTATGTTTCCACTTCATTTAGTTTTTGTTTTTTAAGCTTATGCTAATTTAAGATGACTAGAAGACAACTTTTCTAATAAACACTCCTAATTGTAAAAATAACCCAAAAGTTCACATGATTATTTCTACTCTCGTATATGTAAGTTATCCCCAATAAAAACCAATTGTGATCGTTTTTCCATAATGATTAATGAAGACTTTACTTACACATCGATGAAAAATCATTTCGACAATGACAAACTAGATAACAACAACATTATGTATAGTTGCAAAAGTGTCAATAGCAATATTTGAGATCTGTCTATGCTGCTTGAAATTTTTGCTTGTGTTGCTATGAATTTGTTTCCTTTGTATATTACAATCATGATCTTGACTCACAAAATTTAAATTACCATGGATTATGGTTACTTATGGTCCCAATGATAAAGGATTGGGCCCTAATAGGTAGAAGGAGATGATATCTAAAAGAAACCTATTGTTAAATTCAACTTCTCCAGGATCCCATTTCACAGTCATCTTGGGAAGTCTCTAGTCTTTTATTTTTACATGAACATATTGTCAGTCGAATTATTCGAAGATAATTTCGTTACATATTTCATCATCAATCTGAGTTTCATAAACTATGAAGTGCTTGACAAAATATATGCATAGATAAATCCCAAAGTACTTCTAAACTATGAACTCAGCTCACCACTCATCACACCACCGATGAAAGGAAATTTGTAAACATAAAGTAATCTAATTGAATCTAAAATGTCATTGACGATTAATTAAGATCCATTGTGGGCTCCCAAAGTAGAAATGCAGGGCCAATCATATGTAATCCAGATTATGATTGATAGTGAGAGTCCCACTTTTAACAGATATAATCAATACTAAAAAATGCACCTTTATGAATTGAATATGAAAACATCAAACAATTGTGATCAGAGATCTCTGAGACCAATATTATCCAGCATGAGTTGTGTAGTAGAACCCCAGATTAGCCTAGCCAATAATACTCTGCAAGATTCTTTATGTTGATATTAATCTCAAGGAAAATTAACATGAAACTAATTCTCACTCCACACAACATGAAATTGAAATTGCAATGCAGAAATAAAATAAACTCACACAACAAAAAATGAACTGTTTGGGTAGCATATACTAGAGAGGGGGCCATGCCTCTCTTGGCATACACTGCCAAGAAAGACCATGATGGAAAGCTCTTGATCTTCAACAAGTTCTTTATTTTAGAATTCTCCCCATGATTACATTGATGCTCTCCTCAACCTCAGCCTCCTCCTTCCCCTCCTTCATTACAATAATCCTCCTCACATTTATACATTTAGATTTCAAAATAAAAAAGAAAAATAGTTACAACAAAATGAGACCAGATCCCAAATACATGGATCTACACCCATTACAAACTTGATTAAGGAAATGGAGGTTAATTAATGGATGTTTGACTAGTATGGAAGCCAACAAAATAATATTTGACAAAACCAAATTCATCCACAAAAGCAGTAAGTGCATAAATTTGGGTGTTGTAGAATTTATTGGAAAGTACGCCTTGAAGATCTCCCCTTATCTCTCAAACTTTTCAAATTTTGAAATTAAATTTACATGGTAACCAAATTGGACCCTTCTGCACAAAAACCATGTCATGGATTTTCGAGATATATCTTCATCTGCTCAAAAATCTAATCGGAAGTTGGTTGTCTGAAATTGTTAACTAATTTTGATCATAACTTGGACCAAGTGCTTGGAGACTCACACATGCGACCTCAACATGATATGATTAATACATAACCATCTAGAAACATCCAACTATGATATCCATGTGCCCATTTTTCTATTGGACAGGTGGGAGTATGAGGAACAATGATTGTGATGCAGGAACTGTGCTGCATAAAACTTGTGTTGCTGCATGAAACCTGGAATTCATTGTTGCATGATCACATTACTGAACTCATAAAACTATCATTAGAAAACCAACTTATAATTCTCATTAATTCACTAGAAATGAAGAAAATACATGATAATTAACTACTTGAGAATATATGAGTGTGCCATGGTGTTTTTGTGAATATTTATGGTAGGAATGGTGATAAATGAGTAAAGGGTGAGGTTAAATGATCAAAATGAATGATTTTAATGGCGAAAAAAGATGACATATTGGCGACCCAACACATATGTCGAGGAAAACCTTGGGCACTTCCCCTTATTTCGAGGATGCTATAGACTGTAAACCCTAGATTCTTTGAGGCACGAGACTAGGTCAACAACAAGGCTCAAAGCTGTTACAACAATATACTCATAATGAACTCAACATGTCACTTACGGAAATAGACCGTGGATGGGGAGGATAACACTCCATGCCACAACCACTCTCGACTCTTACTATTATAAAGAAGGATATGTAGTCATAATTTAGTGTCTTCCCTTCAAATGATCACTCAAGTATCAATGCTTAATATTGTTTTGAAATGAAAAAGGATCATAGTGTATGAATTTCGTGATACTTACAGAAAACTTCAGTGAGCTACTCAAGTTTTTATTTTGAGTAAATATGCCAAATATATATTATTTTTAAAAAAACCTTAAAATCTATTTAGCTAAAACGTTTATTACATATTGATCTTAATTTGCTACAAACATGTTGTAGGTTCAATGTCTCCCCTTGAGACTCGAACCAAAGACTACCTACTTCTACAATATGTAAAAGGAAAGACAAATATTTTCAAGTCAATTACGCTTCATGGAATGCAAATTTGGAATCTGACAACATGGAAAATTGGAAAATTATTTGCATAAGGCAATTTTCCACATCCATAAGTTCAAAGCTTTGCGAAATAGGGAGAAATTTTAAGTTTAAGAGAATAATTATGAAGCTTTAAACGTAGGTGGAAAAAATTTCAAATGAATAATACAGAGAATGATGAATCATATTTATTGATATGATGTTTGGATTGAATTTGTGTTGAATCGATTGTGTGTGTTAGGAGCCCTATGTGGATCTCATTACTTAATGCTTTATAGGTACTTATAAATTGGAGAGAGCATTTATGACTCATAGGCACCACTCGTTGAGGTGTGAGACTTTCTATACAACATTTTGATGACATAAAGTTACTTGTAAAGTAATGAATGTAAATTATTATGTTGATCAATCACATATTTCTCATCTTAATTGACTACTAATCATGTAGTAAAGGGACCCATTTTTCAGGTAAAAAATGGGGTTGAATTAGTGAAAATTCCAGGGATAGCATGAGTTTCACATGAACCAAGTTCCACATATTGTAGAACCTTTTTCCTATGGGTTTCGCCCCATTTTAAACGAATTTGGATACTTCAAAAATTGACCAGGGTTTTATATGGATAAAAAAATTGACTTATTGGATCAACGAATTCCAACGGATTCTTTGATGGTCAGTTCGACTCAATGAAGGTTTAGTCGACTACTCTAGTAGTCAAGTTGACCAAATAAAATCCAATTGACTAAATGAAGGTAAATCGACCACAGGAGAAACCCATTCAGAATGAAGGGAAGAAACAAATCTTCTGCAAGTAAATTCGACTAAATACCCATGAAGAAAATTAACTTGACGGACCGAGTCGACCATAAATGGAGATAAATGCTTAGAGGGAATTTTTTGATAACCAACAGAAACAAAAAACATTTGGGGAGAATTGGGTAACTGGCGAAGAAGAAAAAAATGTCCAGAAGGTATGTAAGCTCGCAAAGGAAGTCTAAATTCGCCTAGGTAGTGAATAAAACGCCCAGGGGTCCGTAAATTCACTCAGGTAAGTTTAAATTCACCCATGCAGTGAATAAAATGCCCAGAGGTTCATAAATTCAGCCATGTAAGTTTAAATTTTCCCAGGCAGCAAAAGAACACTTTGGGTGGGTGCTACATGCTAAAAAAACATTGCAACGAAGTATGCATAGATTGTTGTAACATAAAACCAAATTCCCAAAGCACAAATTGCAGTAACCGGTAGATTCAAAATTCAAATGGGACTTTTATTATATACTGAGAAGAAAAATTACAATGGGGTGAGCTATACAGAGACTCTGTGTATTGTTACTCACCGATAATACAAAATTGCAGAGGCCAAGGCTCAGAGACACCCTTTCTTAGAGTTAACATGCACCTTCGTCCACTCAACTTTGGGATCCCCTTCTTGCTACTATCCTTCCCTATTTCTCCTTGCATCTACCTTCATTGTCCTCTTCACTGCAACTCTCATTATTCTTAATGGATTGTTTTTGGAAGGTCAACCGTCACAGTTGTTCGTTTCACCTTCCCATTGTGCGAGAAGACAAAATAAAATTAAATAAAACAAAACATATTTATTTACAACATTTACAAACATCTACCAAGATCCAATTCGGATCAATGATGGTTGATTTAGAATTATATAATTAAAAATAAATATATTTTTTAATTATATATATATATATATATATATATATATATATATATATATATATATATATATATATATATATATATTGGATGTAGCTTGGGTGGTTGGGAGGAATGGTTGCTATTCTCCCCACCCAGGCTCAATTCCTTGTAAGTGACATGTGATGGCCTTAATGGGTCTATAAGATACTCTTGTTGTTGAGTATGATGTTCATGTTGTTGAAAAATCAATATATCACCAATCCTGGCCTCCCTATGTTCTCTTGCGGAATTCAGGGGGGTGGGAGAAAGGGTTTATGTGGACGTAGCGAGCTACTGGTCTTCGGTGTTGTGAACTATATATATATATACTAAATAACATAATTACAAAATAACTAATCAATTATTATATTAATAAAATAAAAAACATCACTCAGTATATGATATTATTTCCTCCACCCAAGGTTGGAATTTGGTTCCTCTTTACACGTCAAATAATTTTTTTGATGTTTTGGGTATGTCTATTTCTTGTCAAAAATGACATGTCTAAATTTGCGCTCTTCAACAATGAAGTTTTGATAAGAAATTAACCCTTCAATAACGAAATTTTTATTAAAAAATTATGCTTCAATAATTGAAGTTGTATTAAAAATATTAACCTTCAAGTTCACATAACAAAATGGTGCGCTCAACTTAAAGTTGAGCACATGTAACACCCTGTTTCCCTCAGATTGTAAATATAACTGAACTGGCCAAGGACTATGGCAAAACTCATAAGTATGAATATGTGCTGTAAATGGACCTGCAGGAAGAGGTCAATGAATGTAAATGATAGTTTGAATTTATTACAGAACTGCTGAGAGGGGATGT
>ML826824.1:80844-95916 GCA_009831015.1 Picea engelmannii
GAATGTTTTTTCCCTAGACAAGACAAAAAAATAAGACTTTGCAAAAGACCACGCCAACACAACCCATCAGGTTCTAGATGAAGGGATTGACAACAACTTCATTTTGACAAACCCTCTTTTGCTAGATGAGGAAAATAAGGAAGCATATTGGGGCTTATAATTCATTGGTGCACATTCAATCTCAGGCTCAGGCGCATGAATAGTGACGCAGACCCTTGACCCTCGGGCCGATATCCACACAGGATCCTTCGTTCGTAATTCTCCTTGAGCCAAAGCAACTCACTTGGGTCCCTATTGGAACCTCATGAATTCGATCCACAATTCCTTCGTGAAAACCCCCCCTTTGCAAATTAACACCAGGCGCGAGCCTTACGTCTCCATGTGACCACAACCTTGTCTTAGCGTAAGCACCCTTCGTGACTCACGATCTCGCGATTTCATGAGTCAAAGACCCTCGACTCCTCTTTCTCCAAACACTGATACCTAAGATGCGATATGGGTATGGATCCTCCTTGTTAGCGCCTTCCATGCATAACCACCAGCTAGGGCCAAGTGCTAGCACTACTCGCAACCTGCGACTTCATGAGTTGGAGTGTTGAACCCTCGTGCTCCTCCTTTGAGAAATCCTGAAGAATGATAAGTCAGTGATGGGTTGACTCCTTTAGCACTACTCGCAACTCGCGACTTCATGAGTTGGAGTGTTGAACCCTCATGCTCCTCCTTTGTGAAACCATGAAACACAAAAGGTTAGTGATGGATTGGCTCCTTCCAAGGTGACGTGTGTCCACCACCTATCACCTACTTCCACCTTTCTATCAGAATTTTTTGTTATGCCACCTGTTAACTACACGGTCCCCACATAACGGATGTGCCATGTGTTTGCATGAACCCCCGGAACTCGGCACTTCGTGACTTCTACAGTCAAAAAGGAATTCCTTCAACCCTCGAACCCCTGATATGAAATACCACGCAAAGGTTTTGATCCAACGACGTAGGTTGAAACAAGATCAACGGCTCATATTGACCTCTGAATCCTAGGTGATGGGTTTCACCTGACTCTAACCATCCTGCCACTCTGCAAGATCCAACGACTCTTGCAACTTCAACACTTCCTTCACGAAGGCCTCTCACCGTCCATATGGCTACTCTCCTATGTGACTTTCTAGAGGTTAAAATCCATGCACCTTCCTCCGGATCCGACGGCTATCGGTCCCTTGCACTAGATTTGATGGCCCAGATCTGATCTCCTGCGTGCTATTCTATGTGCCTGGACGTAGAATCCTACGGTCCAGATCTCATCCTCTTAGTATCGATCCAACGACTATTGTTGCTCCTTCTTGAGAACACGCTCTCTTCGAGCCTTGGAACATTTTGAATGCTTCAAAGGCTGAAACCCTTGTTCTTTATCCCACGAGTCCACGATCTTTAGTCTCACCTACGTTATTGAAAACTATGCCCTCCTTATATTTATTCACTCTGAAACCTAAAAAGGTTTCTCAACCTCTGCACTCCTTACAGGGTCCCTGCACACAACTATGCTATCTGTCCTAAGCTTTTCTTGCTCGAACCTATAAGGGATTCGACCCTTGTCTTCTCCTTCAAATGGAGATTTGGTGCCCTCTTGGAAACCTCCCATTCAAGCACTCCTTACTGAACCGACATAATATTTAATGAATCTGTGAGTGTCCTCCTCCTCCTCGACACTTCTCCTTCCTCTAAACTCAGAATGGAGTTATTCTGTGCACTCTATGCACTTGCTCGATGCCCTCCTGGCAGAGCTTCCACAAAACCCTCAATGATTTTGTTATCTCTGTGTATTCCTTTGCATAATCTTACCTCCAAGGTGCTCAACAACCTTGAGGCCTCCTCCTTGAGTCAATGACTTCCTCTGGTGTTCCCTCCTGGCACGTCTTTGTCTAAATTCTGTAGAATTCATAAGTGCACTCTATGCATTGGCTTACAGAACCCACAATGTTCTATCATGCAACCTCTTGCATGAAGCCACAAAGAACTAGACCTAGAATCAAAGAACCCAACAGACAACGACTTCTGTATGTAACCTGCAAATGAAAACTAACACACATCTACAACATATCATAAATGCATAAATACATCCATCAACATACATAGAATTACATGTAGGAAAAACTACTCTGATTGTACAAATATGAAATGCCTCTTTACAATGTGAGATTAGACTGCAACAGAGTCACGACTTCCTCTACTCTCTAGCCTATTCTCTGTTCTACTCTCTGAAATAAAAAACTAGATACAAAGAGGATATTTTTACAAAGATGGGCTCCTCGAGCTCTTCCCTCCATCCTCACCAACTCTCATTAATTTACATTCAATTACATTGAATGGATGTCTAGTCTGAATCGGATCTAGATCTCATCCTTGCAACCATTAAAGATGATTTCTAATCATAGCCTATGCACATGCATGGTTTTGGTTCTTCAGCCTTATAAACATTTAATACAATTTTTCAAAATTTGAAAAAGTGAGAGGGTTGTGCCTCTCTCCTTCCATTGAATGTGCACTTGATGTGTTGTCTAGCTGGCGCTTGATGACATGGAGTGATGATCTTGCATCATACTCCTCCACTGCAAAAATCATGAGCTCCTACTCATGAGATTCCCAGCACCGCTGTTGAAACCCACCTGGACCTCAAACAACTCTTTGGAGCTGTCCATCTGCTCCACTGCTTCACTGCTGCTGCTACATCCGTTGCCCTACTAGTATGGAAGGTTCTCCTCTTCTTATCTCCTCCTCACTGGCAGTTTCTGCTGTTGACCTCAACATTAGCCTTTTGATTCCCTCAATTACCTCATCTAGCTGATCTAGTGGCTGACTCTCTTGATGAAGTCTCCTCGGATGAACTTCTTCTTCCTTATCAGTGGGCAGATCAACTAGATCCCCTATGTTATTTTCTTCCTCTATTTCCTTAGTTTGCCACTCTACTGCAAAATTTAGTTTTGCAGTCTTATCACTGAGTCTCTTCTTAGCTTCCCCTTCTGACAGGTTAACTTCTGCCATTTTCTCTTGGGCTAGTTGAATTCCATCTTCCTCCAGCTACTCCTCATACTAGAATTTCCCTTCATCTGTTGTTGAATGCCTCGACATCACAGTCATCATCATCTGTTCAACTCTCTAGCTGAAATTTCTGAACGATTTCTTGGAATGCTCCTCCGCTAACATCTGCATGACTGTCTGCTCTTGGTAGTTGTCTACTGGTTCTGGATGGTTTAACCAATCCTCTAACATATCCAACTCCATATTTCATGGAGTGGGCATATTATCTGCATTCTCTTCTTCTGCTACAACTTCCATTGCTGTAGTTATCCTTTGTTTAGCCTCTTGATTGAAAATTTCGAGCATTTCTGTTGAATGCTCTTCTTTCTCAGCTAGGTCAGGTTCTGATGTCTGTCCCATTATCATCGTGACAGTCTCTAATGGCTGTCATTCCTTTCTTGGACCTGCATCACAGACACAGTTAAATTTAAAATCATTTGGCCCCATGGCCTCTTTCTCAGATTCTTGTTGCACTATACCCTCATGTGCAATGCGTGTATTAGCCTCTACTAGACTATTTGGTAGGAACATTCAAATTCCCCCAATCATCAGAATACTTTTCTGACCTTCCTTCTCTATCAGTGCCTCTTGCTGATATGAACTCACCTATGAGTTCATTTTTTTTCCCTTTCCCACCTAGCAATATGGGATTTCCTCTCTACCCTCCTAGCAGTCTATGATATCCTCCAACGATATCATCTCATTTCCCTCCTAGCAGCCTGAATTTTATTTTCTGCACTCATGGCCGTCCTTGAGATCATTCCATGAGCTCTTCTTATTGCAACCTCAAATTGCTTCACTACCTTCCTGGCAGTTCATGAGATCTTCTAGCGATCTCTTCTCATCCTTATCGTCACTAAGATTTCTCCCAGTCTCTGGTTCACAACTGTAAACCACTCCTTCTCTATCACCGAGGATTCTAACATGTATTATCCATTCCTTCAGCAGTCGTCACTGCCTTCGGGCCAATAAATACTGAACTGGCCACTTTACCATTTTCTTTATGGGCCATTCATATACCAAATGCAGCTTTGTGTTCTGATGCACCCATAGTGCAAGTTCTTCCATCCTCGCCCTCACCTCAACGAGTTCTTTATCCATCTCATATTTTCTCTGTTGCTCGTGGTTCTTCTTTCCACTGCATCCATGGACTTCAGTAGCCATCTTCATGTTCCTGTTTTCCCTCCTAGAAAACTTGTTGCTGTCAATCTGCAACCATGAGTTCTTCCAACTTCTCTTACAGTCCTCCTGACTCTCTATTAACTATTGCGCACCTTGCAACAATCATCACAGAGCTTCAACACTCTATCTTCATTTTCCTTTGACTCCCTCTACCTGCAATATATAGACAAAATTAGGCTCTGATACCACTTAACAATGTGTATTAGAGTATTTTATTTATCTACTCTGCCTCCCTCTGCCTGCAGTCTACAGACAAAAAGTGCCTTTGATACCACTTGACGCTGACCCCCGACCCTCGGGCCAAGATCTGCACATGCTCCTTCGTTCGTAATTCTCCTCGAGCCGAAGCGGCTCCCTCGGGTCCCTATTGTAACCTCACAAATTCGATCCACAGGTCCTTCATGA
Source organism: Picea engelmannii (assembly GCA_009831015.1). NCBI lineage: Eukaryota > Viridiplantae > Streptophyta > Pinopsida > Pinales > Pinaceae > Picea > Picea engelmannii. The sequence continues at coordinate 85,504 of ML826824.1, forward strand.
AAACCCACCCTGCACAACTTAACACCAGGTGCGAGCCTTACGTCTCCATGTGACCACAACCTTGCCTTAGCGCTAGCACCCTTCATGACTTGCGATCTCACGAGTTCATGAGTCGAAGACCCTTGAATCCTCTTTCTCCAAATGCCGATACCCAAGATGAGATATGGGTATGGATCCTCCTTGTTAGCACCTTCCATGCATAACCACCGGCTAGGGCCAAGTGCTAGCACTACTCACAAATCATGACTTTGTGAGTTGGAGTGTTGAACCCTTGTGCTCCTCCTTTGTGAAATCCTGAAGCACAATAAGTCAGCGATGGGTTGACTCCTTTAGTACTACTCGCAACCCGTGACTTTGCAAGTTGGAGTGTTGAACCCTCATGATCCTCCTTTGCAAAACCATGAAACATGAAAGGTCAGCGATGGATTGGCTCCTTCCAAGGTGATGTGTGTCCACCACCTATCACCTGCTTCCACCTTTCTCTGGGCATTTGTTGTTACGCCACCTGTCAACTATGTAGTCCCCACCTAATGGTTGTGCCATGTGTTCACACAAACCCTTGGCGCTCAGCATTTCGCAACTTCTGTAGTCAAAAAGGAATTCCTTCAACCCACGAACCCCTGATACGCGATACCATGCGAAGGTTTTGATCCAACCACGTGGGTTGAAATGAGCTCAACGACTCGTATTGCCCTCTGAATCCTAGGTGATGGGTTTCACCTGCCTCTAACCATCCTACCACTCTACAAGATCCAATGACTCTCGCAACTTCAACACTTCCTTCACGAAGGCCTCTCACCATCCATATGGATACTCTCATGTGCGACCTCCTAGAGGTTAAACTCCATGTGCTTTCCTTCGAATATGATGGCTATCGGTCCCTTGCGCTAGATCTGATGACCTAGATCTGATATCCTACATGCTCTTCTATGTGCCTATATGTAGACTCCGACGGTCCATATCTCATCCTCTTAGTACCAATCCAACGACTATTGTTTCCCCTTCCTAAGCACATGCTCTCTCCGAGCTTTGGAATATTTCAAATGCTTCAAAGGATGAAACCCTTGTTCTTTATCCCGTGAGTCCATGATCTATAGTCTCACCTACATTACTAAAAACTCTGACCTCCTGAGCTTTATTCACTATGAAACCTAAAAAGGTTTCTTGACCTCTGCACCCCTTACAGGGTCCCTACACACAACTGTGCTATTTGTCCTGAGCTTTTCCTATTCGAACCTCTAAGGGATTCGACCCTTGTCTTCTCCTTCAAATGGAGATTTGGTGCCCTCTTGGAAGCCTCCCGTTCAAGAACTCCTTACTGAATCGAAAGAGTATGTAATGACTCTATGAGTGTCCTCCTCCTCAACACTTTTCTTTCCTTTGAACTCAGAATTGATTTCTTCTGTGCACTCTATGCACTTTCTTAATGCCCTCCTGGCAGAGCTTCCATAGAACCCTCAGTGATTCTATTATCTCTGTGTCTTCCTCTGCACAGTCTTACCTCCAAGGTGTTCAACAACCTTGAGGCCTCCTCCTTGAGTCAATGCCTTCCTCTGGTGTGCCCTCCTGGCACATCTTTGTCTAAATTCCATAGAATTCATAAGTGCACTCTATGCACTGGCTTATAGAACTCGTAGTGTTTTATCATGCAACCTCTTACATGAAGACACAAAGAACCAGACCTAGGATCAAAGAACCCAACAAACAATGACTTTTGTCTGTAACCTACAAATGCAAACTAACACACATCTACAACATATAATAAATGCATAAAGACATTCATCAACATACACAGAATAACATGCAGGAAAAACTGTTCTGATTGTATAAATATGAAATACCTCTTTACAATGTGAGCTTGGACTGCAATAGAGTCACAACTTCCTCTACTCTCTAACCTATTCTTTGTTCTACTCTCTGAACTAAAAAACTAGATACAAAGAGGATATTTTTACAAAGAGGGGCTCCTCGAGCTCTTCCCTCCATCTTCATAAACTCTCATTAATTTACATTCAATTACATTGAATGGCTGTCTAGTCCGAATCAGATCTAGATCTTAGCCTTCCAACCATTAAAGATGATTTCTAATCACAACCTGTGCACATGCATGGTTTTGTCTCTTCGGCCTTACAAACATTTAATACAATTTTTCAAAATTTGAAAAAGCGAGAGGGTTGTGCCTCTCTCCTTCCATTGAATGCACGCTTGATGTGTTGGCTAGCTGGTGCTTGATGACATGGAGTAATTCTCCTACATCAAATAGGCTTTAGATCACCAAATAACGAGACTACCCTATTCTCGTACATGCTTGATTTTAATTGCACAAAAAACATAATCAAGTATGAATCCCTTATCCTGGGCATGAACCTTTCCATTTATGTGAACATCAAGTCCCTGCATGTAAGAGGAAACTCGAACTTGATTGTTTCACAAGTTAACAATAAATCCACTGCTAATAACCAAAGGTTGAAACACTATAGAGATGTCATCTGGGATGCCATGAAGAATTTTGATAACTTTTTGATTGAAGCCATCCCTAGAGAAGAGAATCATATGGAAGACAACCTTGTTGTTTCCATGTCTAGCTTACAAATTTTTAAAGAGATGGGTCTCTATAAAGTGGAAGTAAATTTCAATCCCTCACTACCTCATAAATTAGAACATTGACATGTTTTTGATAATGAAAATTAGATTCTGCGTTTTCTCCAGAATGAAGGTGAATTCTCGAAAGCCTAGATAAACTTGTTGGAAGAAAGGAAAATATTGAGATCATTGATGATCCAAATTATTTTGAGAATGAAATGAAGGAATATATATAAAAATTAAATATACAAAGATATTGCAATAAAAACAAAGATACAATAATGCACAATTTTTATTAATGAGAGAATGTACATAAACTATAAAATTACAGAGTGAATGACTCACTATAATGGTGGAAGCTTATCTCTGAGAAGAGATGTGATGGATACACTCATTCAAAAGAATATGATGATGATTTTTACAATGAGTCTCTAGAGGCCTTTTTAACATAAAGAAAATCCAAAACCCTAACCGCGGAAGATGAAATGCCAAAAGGTTTGAGGGCCCCGATGGGGTTAGTTGGTATGTTAACTTCCCAAGGGTGTAAATTTTACATACGATATCCATTTAGGGTGCATAATAGATCATTTGAAAGGTCTATCCAAGGAATACACATTTTCCCATCGCACTCTAGATAAGTTCTATAGTTTGACTGTGGCGGGCCCAAAAAACGTTTTTTAGGGCCTCAAAACAACCTCAAAAGTTTAGGACCTGGAAAGTTGTAGAAAAAATGCAAGGTGGAAACCCTTGTTTTGAGCCAGTGGAATAGGTGGTTGGGCACCGATTTACACTTGGATCAATCCTCCCCCCTTATGAAGAAATGGTATCCATTTCATGAAGTCCCCGGGGAAGATTTTGTTGAATCTGAACATTAGTGAGATGCTTTCCTTGCTGAAGAAGTTGTCTTGCTTAGCTTGTTGAAGGTTGTTATGAACCTATTGTTGGAGGGGTTGGATCTGTTTAAAATTATGGTTTCATGACCTTCCAGAATGTGGGAGGACTCTATTAGTGAAGATGTAGCATGAAGAACATGAAGGGATTTATCATAACCTGGTTTTTCTGGGAAGTGTGGAGGCAGGCCCATAGGTGTAGTAGGAATATCTTGGTGATATTATATAATCTTGTTGATCTTATTCTACTGGATAGAAGGGTCTTAGGCCAAGGATGCAGTTTCCTTCTCTTTTGACCAAGTTGTGAAGAGACTAAATTTTATGGTATGAGAGATTACTTTGTGGAACTATTTTTTGATATAGTATCCAGAACTACCTCTGGTATCCTGTAGGGATGACCCCCTAGAGTAACAATGACACTGCATGGTAGAGACTGATAAAAAACATGATGCCTCCACATATATGGTTGGCCTAATGGAACATCATAGATTTCCAATGGGGAAATATCACATAGTTTCTCATCCTTGAAGGGATTGATGTCATATGACATGCGACATTGTTGGCTTCCATGAAGATCTCATCCCTAGCAGAGCCATCTGATATTTTATGGTTGTGGGTGTGGTGTTGTTGGAAAATCCATTTGCTTGATGACCTCTGCTGAGATGACTTCTTCTATCTTTCACTATCAAAAATAAAATGCAATGGGGTCCCCTTCACCCACATATGTGAATGGAAAAGGTGCTCCCCATCCTCAGGATCCTCTGGTTCTTCTAGTTGGATTTTTGTAGTCATGACAGTAACATTGGTTTCTGCATCAATTATATATATCCTTTTATTAATGTCTGAATTGGAGTTGGTGTCGGGGCTCAGATTTGTTTCTTTGAGTCCATGCACCAATGATTATTTCGAGTGACATTCATTGGTGTTGTGCCAAGGGATTTTGTGGAAGGGACACCATTTCCAAGTGTCCTTCTTCATCTTCCCATTACCCTTCTTTTCTTTTGGCATGGATTAGTTTTATTGAGGTCGATTGTTTAGTGAGTTAGGGGTGCCTTTACCATACTTTGGTTTTTCCATATTTACAGACCCAAATTCGTACTTGTTATGCTACTTAAAATTTTGCTCAATTTTGAAATCATATCTATAAGAGGCTCCCAATGATGAGATGTCCAGAAAATCCATTTTAGTTTGGATGTACCTGTGTAGATCCCCACAGTATTTTAGAACTATATTCTGCTTAGAGTCTTGATACCCATGTTGGTGTGCAAGGTAAGGAAATTTTTTGTGAACTTCAACATTGTTTGGTCCTGCTTTTTATGCAACATGGTCCATCTCATGTACTAATCATCATAGTTTCCCACAAGGTAATATTTCTCCTTGACTGCATCCATAAACAAATCCCAAGTGGGATTGACCCCAAATATTCCAGAATCCTCTATGGAATTTTTCTCCCAGTAATTTTCCCACCAATGTTTGACACGGGGCAGAGCCTTAAGGAGCACAAAGGTAATATTTTCTATGTTGAAAAAATTGTGAACAAAGAAATAACCTTCTGGAAATTTAACCATTTTTCCAAAGGATCTACATCAATATGACCTTAAAATATGGGAATATTAAAATTAACTTGTACCTTGAATGGGGTAGCATCTCCAAAGTGATTTCTTGATGAAGACGTGCCTGTTATTGTCGAAAATCATTGAAGGATTTGGGAAAAATTCTCCAACATCCCATTCCTCTGTTGCACAAGGGATTTTGTAGGCAACAAATTGATGGGATCTTCTTCTCCCTCATTACTCTTTTGTTCTTCCATGGGAGGCTTCTTGGGCTAGCGAGAGAAGTTTTCCTCAAGAGAAACTATCTTGATACTGAACTCTCTATACCCTAACCTCGTCGGGGACATGCACTAAGAAAAGAAAAGGAGTATCTTGGTTTGATACCAATGATCGATATTATTTTTAGAATTAAATGAAGTAAGAGATATAACAATGAAATATACAAAGATATTGCAATAAAAACAAAGATACAATAATTCACAATTTTTATTAATGAGGGAATGCACATAAACTTTAAACTTATAGAGTGAATGACTTTCTAGAATGGTGGAAACTTATCTCTGAGAAGAGATGTGATGGATACACTCCTTCTCAAGAAGATGATGGTGATTTTTACATTGAGGCTCTAGAGGCCTTTTTAACATAAAGAAAATACAAAACCATAACCCTAGAAAATGAAATGCCAAAATTTTTACGGGCCCCGATGGGGGTAGTTGGTACGTCAACTTCCCAAGGGCATAACATTTGCATACAATCTCTATTTTGGGTGCACGATAGCTCATTTGAAAGGTATATATGAGGAATGCACATTTTTTCATCACACTCTATATAAAGCCTATAGTTTCACTATGTAGGGCCAACAAAATCTTGTTTAGGGCCTCAAAATGGCCCTGAATGTCCAGGACTCGAAAAGCTGTAGAAAAACTGCCTAGGTGGAAACCATTGTTTTTGTTGATAATTTCATTTTCATTGAAGTCAATGCTTGAAGAAGCCTCGAAGGTTTGGTTATTGGTTGAGGAATATAGAAATAAAGGGCATATTAAATGTGGGAAATAACCTCATATATAGATAATACTCATCATGCCATGTCCGAGGATATGTGGAATGCCACATAATTCCTCATGGTTAGTGAGATATGACTTTATGAAATTTTAAGCCCCAAAGAAGTGGTCAAGAAGCCCCTAGTTGGTTACAAGTATTTAATGAAAGGGTAATTTTTTTGTAACAAGAAATCTCTAGAAGCCTTAAATTAAGGAGATGAATTACCTAGCACAATTATAAATATACTTGAAGTAGTCATTCACAAGCACTCTCATACATTCATTGATTATATATCTTGTGAACTAGTTATGTTTTTGCTAAGGTTGTGATGATATTTTTTTATGAAGGTTAAAGGCGAAAGTATTGGAGTTGAAACAAACATGAGTAACTCTAGTTTATGATGTATCTGTGGGTTATAGATCAGAAAGGAGAATATGTACATGGGATACAACAGAGAAAAGCATGGATATTCAAGGGTAGTAGAGGATAAATTCACAGATCTTTGAAAAGATCATGAAATATTGATTAAATGTTGGTACTAGGTCCCTGAAGTCTGAAGAAAGTCTACAGGTTAACATCTTAGAGTTTCAAGTTAGCTACAAAGGTATTAGATGGTTTTATACTTGTTTTGATGGTTTCTTTTTGTCATGATATGGTGTATGCTTGAGGCATACCTAGTATTGTTGGTTTGGTATTTGGATGTGGTATATATTGGTTACTTGCATGAGTGAGGAGAACTCTTATATATGGTTCAATATATGACATGGTTGTTATAGTTCATATCCTTGAGTTCATGATTATATGGTGGCATGTGCATGAGGTACATGCATTGGTTCTTTGAGATACTTCATTGATGATATGGTACAGTTCTATACATGATTGATGTTATGGTATATGGTACAAGTTGTATTCATGGTTGATATTATGGTTTATGATTGATGCATGTTATAGTTCACATGTTGGTACATAGTTGATGCATGGCATGGTACAGGAACACAAGTTGGATACAGTGACAGGTTGACAGGTTATAGGTTGATGTGACAGTGGAAATAATTGTGGTAGTGAAAATTGGTATACACTTATATTTCAAGATGAAAGGAAGGGGCACATATAGGTGGCTGTAGCCACCTTCCGAATGGAGCTCGAGAAATCAGTGGGTTGTATCCTCCTTTTGGTTGGAGCTGAAGAATTTAGGGAGTTGTATATTCCTTCAGGTTAGAGCCTAAGAATAGGGGTTGGAGCCTCCTTCCAGTTGTAGTTGGAGAATCAAGAAGTTGGTTCTTCCAATGAATGCATTATTTTTATATATAAGAAAAGAATTGCATGGTTTTCTCCCATTTGGGTTTCCATCTAAATTATGGTGTATTGTGTATTTATTGTGATGTGATGTTGTTTATGATTATACTGCTGGTGATATGTTGAATGATAATAATAAACCGGTGAATAATTTTGAAGAATATACAATGGTTAAAATTATAATAATTTCTCATTACTAATTAACCTCCCTCTCAGTAATCCAACAATTGGTATTAGAGTAGGTGCTTCAAGAAACAGTCTAACCATTGGAAGGAGATCATGGACTATGTTAATATTGTGGTACTACAATTTGATGGAGATCAGAGCTATGACTTCTAGAGTAGAAGATTGAAGACGTATATACAAGCACAAGGATTCAATGTTTGGCGGTCGGTGGTAGATGCATACAAAGAACCATCCACTCCCAGACGAATATAGATGGAAATAAACTTGAAGAAAAGGATTCAAAGGCCAGAAACACTATTGAGAATGGTGTGAATCAATCAATACATACCAAGATTATACACTGTGAATCCACACAATAAATTTGGGACAAACTAAAGAGTATCTATGAAGGAGATTAGAAATTTAAGGAAGCTAAACTTCAGATTTTTAGAGCCAAGTTCAAAGAATTGAAGATGATTGAAGATGAAAACATAGAAACTTACTTTCTACAAGTCAATGAAATAATAAACAATATCAAAGGGTTGGGAGACGAGATAAAGGAACATGTCTTTGTTAAAAAGGAATTAAGATCTCTACCAATGATATTTGATTTACAAATTTTATCTCTAGAAGAGAGAGTGGACCTAGCTACAATGACCATGGATGAATTGCATGGGATACTCATAGCCTATGATATGAGGACAGATCAAGACAATCCAGTCATGAAGGAAGTAAATTTCAATGCATCCAAGAAGACATATAAGAAAGGTAAACAAAATCCAAAGTCATATTGTAGCTGTAGCAATGATTTAGAGGAAGATGAGGAGGTGGAAAACTTTGTAAGAAAGTTGAAAAGAGGAACCAAAAAATATAAAGGTATGCTTCCATTGAAATTTTTTAATTGTGATGGTGTTGGTCATTTTTCTAGTAAATGTCCCTATAAGAATAAGGAAAGTAATGAAAACTAGTACATATGACCAAATTTGCAACGGTTGTTCGTTGATATTGCCACACTTATCCATCGCAATTTCCATGAAAGCCGAGATTTTTTTTGTCGTAATAATTTCGTCACTATATCCACGATCTAGGTGTGCATGGAAACATCGACGAAATTAACTATCCACGTGTCACCACCTTCAATATTGATTAAACTTATGCATCGTCACAATTACGATGAAATTTTGTCGCAATACCAACGAAGAAATGTGGCGATTATGACGAAACTTCGTCGCAATTGGGATGAAAAGTTATGCCAAGCCAATAACTTGCGATGCAGCTGCTGAATGTGCGATGAAAGCCTGTCGCAACTTGTGACGAAACTACATGGTAATATCGATGAGTGCTATATCTCAAAACCATATTTACGATGGAATTACTGTATATGCAACGAAACTTCGTGGAAAAGTGCGACTAAGTTCGTCACTATAGCGACGATTATGGTAAAAAAGTAAAAAAATTCCAACGAAATTTCGTCGATATTGTGACGATGACTGTAGGTTTAAATTTTTTTTTTTTACATGAAATATGGTATTACCATATTACATTGTAATATGGTAAACCATATTGTATGCCATATTACAATGTAATATGGTAATGCCATATTACATTGTAAAATGGCATTACTTTTACATTGTAATATTGTAATACTCTAATATATTGTAATATATATATCCCCTATAAATAAACAAGGCGTTAACCAACCAAATATTGTAAGCATGTGTTATCATGAAGTTGGATTAGAAGTAATGATACCAAGAATTGTAATGCATCAATATTAAATCTAATGAAAATTGAAATTTCATTTGAAATCAAAGCAAATTTCTTATGATACACAATGGTTGAACCTTTGATACAATGGAGGAGTTGGATAACATAACACTTGAAACTTTTGTTTCCTTGAGATCTTGAGATATGATGAGGCTATGAATTTTCATGTTGAAAGTTTGTAATGACGATAGTATCATGGAATCTTTGGGACCTTATAGTCCTGGCCACAAATCCATGGTTTGGAGAACACATGAAATTGTTCCAAGTTAGATGTTTTATGTTTGCAATAAGTTAAAGTAGTTGGCTTAATTTTGTAAGTCATTCTTTGGATAATATGATCGATTGTTGTATTTTTACCTAACCATGTTGAAGGTAGAGAGGCAACCACCTTGATCTCCTTGTATTTTTACCTAACCATTGGACATGGTAATGATCTAACACGCTGCTTGGTTTGGACGTCATTTCCTCTAAATGGACAAGACCTAGGACTAGTCAACATATATGCCTCAAATGATTCAAATGAGAGAGTGGGCATGTAGGATTGGTTGGCGAATGAGCTCCCAAAACCATATGATTGTGTGAAGATTTTAACAATGTAAAGAGTTAAGAAGATAAAGAGGGATTGCTACTTTTTCAGACACCCTTGAGGGAGAACATGGCTTGGAATGGCCTAAAGGCTAGGCTCGTGTTCTATGACCCCAATATTTTTTTTTGTCAAGACTCTCTTGGGTTGTGATTTACTTGGTCCAATTTTCATAAAAGAGGTAACAAAGTGTTGAAGTGCCTATACCAATATGTTCTTACTAAACATGCATTTTGCTTCTCTGATTATAATAGGAGAAGATCCATGCAAGTTCAAGGATTGCTTACTATGTTAGATCATCAACATATTATTTTTCCATTTCTTGGGAGATGCAAAATTCAAAGTCGTGAAGATAAGTTTAATTCTTTATGTATCTTCTGTTAAGAAGGAAATGTGTGTTGGAGTCTTCAAATGCATTTGGAACCTAATTTCACGGCCTAGAGGCCTCAAAATATGGGAAGTTTGATGGGAGGATGATATTAGTTGGGTCACTACTTTTTTGTGGGGCTATTGTGGAAAACTTGTCGTTGTTATA
>ML826825.1:0-42953 GCA_009831015.1 Picea engelmannii
AAGGGGGATTTATTGGTCCCACAAAATCAATGGCCCATTTGTCAAAAGGTTCTAACACCATTTGTGGTTGTAGTGGCATTTCCTTTGATTGTACGAGTCTACCCATGCGTTGACAGTTGTCATACCTCTTCACATACTCTTTGTCATCCTTGAAAAAGTGTGGGCCATGTTACCCCCCCACCCATTTCTAGGGGTAACTACGAAGATGATGTCTTAAGGCCCCGAGGCTGTACACATGGAGTACCGAGAGATAAGCTAGCAGGAATAACCCCACATCACACCACCCATCATGATGAGATCGATGGATACACCATTCACCATACCATCTTGGCTCATAAAGGATGACAGGTCTTGCTCCATGAAGTAACGAGTCCAATGTTGTGGTAAGTGTCATTTTAATAAATGAAGCATTTGAATATGTTACAAAGGGTTCTTCCTTGATTTTGAAAACATTCGCTTGGAAATTATGCTCTTTGCATTATTTCACCTTGGTGGTTGACATTATTGTTCTAGTAAGTGGTGACCCTCGGGGAAAGAGTTGCTACTGGGGGGTGTCCTTGATGAGTCATTGTATCGATCCTGCACATACTTTCCAATTTCCATTTTTCTTTCCCTTTGTTTCCTCATCTTTTGGGTTTTCGGGCCACGTTGACCCAAGAAGGGCTTGTACCTCTTTTGATGGGAAGAAGGGGTAAAGGCCCGTAGGATTTTAGCTGGAAAAAGATAAAATCCAATCATCAACCATCCAAATGCTCACCCAGGGATCTCGAGAGCAATAAAATGTTTCTCACAAACTAAGGGACCCATAAAATAAATAACTATTTGAACATGCCAACCAAGGTAGAGCGTGTGTGGGAATTTTTTTTTCATGCTTAGGTAGAAGTCCCACACATCATCTTCAACTTGGGGAAGCACAGTGTGGCCAGGGTAGAGTTAAGGTGGGCAACATTTTTCATGCTTAGGTAGAAGTCCTACTTTAGCTTCAACTTGGGAACACTCTAATAAATTAAATGGAAAAAGGGCTTGTAAAAATCATGCATCAGGGATGAAGGGAAGAACACCCTCTACAAAGGCACCCATAAATGAAACAATATGAGCCCTTGTATGTCAAGAAATCCCCATGCCCAAATGTACTACCCCTATCCACATCATACTCTTCACATGAGTTAGAGAGGGTGCACCTGAGAAACACTCCTTAACTTGGGGAATGATTTACCCAATAGGTCGCCATGACAACCCTCCCATACTTAAATTTGGCAAGTTGCATAAGGTCTTTGAGCATTTGTTTATTTTGAGAGGGGGGTCTTGATGCACATGTTCGTGTGGTTATTTTATTATATACGACTTACTTGACATGATTCTTGTGACTTGTGAGACATTGGAAAGTGAATTTGCTTGTCTTTGCAGGGCCTTAACAGGTGGAAGTCATTTCATGAAGGCACAAGGTCACTTGGACCTTCACTTAGGGATTGAATCTGACTTGATGGATGATGTGATTTTTATTCTTGGACACCTAGGTCAGAGATGTTGCCTTTAGAGGCACTTGAGGATCCATTTCAGGTGATTGTCTAGCCTTCCTAACCCAACGAATTTCCTTTGGAGGCCTTACAATGCACTTTTGGGATATGACATCACATGTGGAATGCTAGGGTTCGATGGTTGTTGAGATTGTATGTAATTTCGGAAGGTATTCCTAAGTGTAATTGTATTGGTTATTTCTAAGTGTAATTGTGAAAGGGTTTATTGATAAGTCATGTCTTTTAGGTATTTTAGAGTATAAATAGAGGTTATATCAAGTCGTTTTGATCACTCATTGTATATAAGCACACGAGAGTAGTGAAAACTTATCTAGGAGGTTATTCTTGGTTCGTGTCTGATTCTCTTTGGTCTTGATTTAGTGAAAGAACATTGTATGACATTGTACATGTTGTAGGAATCTATATTGAGGAAAGTTTGCAGGGTTTTCTCCCCCTTGAGGGTTTCCCTGAGGATACATCTTGTTGTTCTGTGGATATCTATCTTTCAAATGTGATCCTTTTGCATATTAAATAATAATAAAAGAATATACAATATTGTCCTTATGAAAAACCAGCATGGTATCAGAGCAGGTCAACACTCGACTCTCTCATGAGAGGGCCTAGAATAAAACCTTAATCATCTCTGTGGTCAACAAAAGTGCCAATGTATATTCTCAACGGGTTGTGAGGCATTGATGCACTCTTTTCCTAAATGGATACAAATTAACAAGGAGTGGAATCAATAGATTCATGCACCGGAGCAGTCACGACACTGGTTATTGTGATCAAATCCACCAACACATTTTTGAATTGTTGAGCAAGACCTTCCCTGAGAGAAGTAGGACAAATTTTGAAGCAACACAGGGCTAACTTATCCAGATTGGAGGATGAAGTAATAGAAAAGATAAAAAGGGCCATCAAAGAACTAGAAAAGTATCATGGCCAATGTTTACTGTATGACATTAGATACTACGATACATTCAAAATTAAGCAACGACGTGAGGGTGGAGCTTGCAAGTTACTGGGAAAAAATAAAACTGATGATGGTATCGATTGAGCAAGAAATGGTGAACCCTTCGGTGGGAAATTTTATCTATAAGGACGAGATGTCAGAGGATTTCCAGTGTAGGGAAGAGTGGGTAAGACTGGGCACTCACTACAAGCTACTGTCAAGCAACTGAACATCGCTAATTATTATAGATTGAGCAATCATGGGGATAGTACAGGACACTACCTCGTTGATGGAAGGTCTCATCGTTACAAAATTCTTCAAAAGTGGTTGGAAGATAACAAAGTGAATAACCAATGTGATATTAGAGGTCAAAATAGATCGACATTTATTATCCTCTCACATTTGTAAAATGCACGAGGGTCAATGCTTGGAAGGATTTGCGAAGGGTAGTAACCAGTGGTTTCACCCAATTCCACATGTGACTTGTATTTTCTCCCTTCATTTTTAGAAAGTGGTATTCAAAACCACTCATAGCTTCGCAAAGCCATATGATCCAAGGCTTGCGTAATTGTAACCATTGGATTAAGCTTGCAAAAGGTTCTACAATGAAATTGGATGGGGATTTCAGGATCGATATGAGCCATCTGTTTCAAAGGGAGATTGAAACCCCACCTTGGATCCATCGTGAAAGTAGATTGTTGATATAATCAACACCCAAAGCACATCATGAAATATCTACGGTATAGAATGGATTTCTTGAGGCAACTTGCACATTGTTTAACCCGAGGTGCAACCCCTCTAAAGAATCTAGGGTCCTATTAACATATTATATGGTGTAGAGCTAAGTCACAAAGAGCTATGAGATCATTTTTTACAGGTTTTACAACATAGGTTTGGTGAAGATTTGGTTCAAGTTATACTTAGAGGAGCCAAGGGAAGGACTTAAAGTCCACAATTTGGACAAAGAACCTCTGAAATTTATCACTACTTGTGGTTGAATATGATGCCCAAAGAAAGGTTGTTGCCCCAAAAGAAAAACTAAGAGATAGCTGCGGTGTTGTGGCACTATATGTATCCTCAACAATGGATGTGGTGGTGCATTGTAAAAATCCCTTGTAATGATATAAAATCCTAGTGTTTGGAGCAGTGGCCTTAGCATTCGGTGGTTAGTATGTTGCTTGATGATATCCTGTAGACAAGGTGGAGTCACATTGTAGGGTAGTGGATCAGAAACCTTAGATAGGTTTCCCTAGAACATGTCAAATATGCTATATAACATTGGTGCACCCAAGAATATAAGGATACTATAGTGATATGTTGGAATCACTGGGTCGATCTGGTGCTTGACATATGTTGTTTGGTTTGGATGTATAATGAAATGCTAGAAGCGATTTGGAGCTAGAAATAGTGAGAGTTCAAGAAGAACAAGAGCATAGATTTACGTGGCAATAGAGTGTCAAGAGGGAGATCTTGGTAACAAAAGATTTATAGTAGTTCTATGTATTGAGATCCTTAACCTGACTTTGGTGGAAATATGAAAAACCCTAGTCAAATCAGGTTATGAGGCGGTACAAAAGTGTTGGTCATGATATAGGTCCTTGAGTTGCATTTGCATGAAGATATCTAATAGGATAATTTGGTGCACAAAGAGAGCCGAAGGATTGGGTTGTTATGATTGTAGGCTTGCATCAATGGAATTATGTTGTTGTGGCTCTTCAAAGTGTAGAGGAGGATGAAAATTCATGGCAACTAGATTACCATGGACTTGCCATCATGGTAGTATTGATGCATATATTGATGATGATTGTGGAGGAACGAGTGTTGGGCACATGTCTATTTTTAGGAAAGATCTAATTTTGGAAGGAAAGGCCTAATTTTGGAGAAGAACAACTAGTAGGAAAAGTAGCACGTGCAAGGAAAAGCAACATGCAAGAGGATTATCATGCAAGGCAAGCAGGTAGGAAAACCTAACCATGATAGGGTTAGGATTTTGGTAGATATTGTAACGTCTATAAACTTGAGAAGAGTATAAATAAAGACCTAAGAGGTCTAGGTTGGGGGTTTAGTTGAGTTGTTTTTCAACAATTGTAAGTTCATAATTACTGATATTTGTAAAGGTTGTTGAGCTGTAGAAGAGTCAAGTAGATAGAATCTGAGGGTTAGGTTACAGGATGAGGAGCATGGTGTGATCTAGTCCTCCTCACAGAGGTTATTGAACCTTTTCAGGATTGTATGATGGAATATGTAATGTGCACAACGACATATTTTTCATAAAACTAAACAAAAAGAGCAGAGAAGATAAATCTTTGTGGATGTAGCCCAGGAGGGGGTGAACCATGGTAAAAAATGTGTTGTCTATAATGTTTATTGCATGTTTACTTTCTGCCAATGATTAGATTATGAATTAATGGTTAATATAGATCTATTAGAATGAATGCATGGGATTGAAAGATGATTGAATCATAGGGATATTTGAATGAATAACATGATGAATGCTTGAAGAATGTAAAATACAATCCCAGATCCCCACTCATTCCTATACTGCAAGCACTTGAGCATTGCAGTCACCCATAAAGTTATCTCGGGTGAGACTGTGCAGTGCACTATGTGCATTGTGTTTCCTTTTGGTTTACCAGGAGGGATGATAGTTTTAGAGGGTTTTGTTGGAACCCTAATTAGATATGAACCTGGGCCAGACCAAGAAGTGGATGAGTGATTTAACGCAACAAATTTTTCTATTTCCAGCTGGAACTACATGGGATTGAGTGGATGGATCCGTAGAAGAAGCATGTGGAGAATGAAGGTATAAAAAGGAATGTCCAGGCCATGGAATCCAACGAAGGTGGAGATCGAAAGATGGTTGAAAACAAAAGAAAATTGAGTTTGCACAGAAGGATAACAAAAACCCTAAGTTAACACCGTGCAAATATTTGGACAAATATGTGTTTAGCGACTTGCATGAGGTACTTTTCTGTGATTTCCCACATTTTTTACAGGAGTGGCTATTGAGGTAAAAAGACAACCACCCAACAAATCAAAGTAGACAATTGGAGTGGAATCTTGTGGAGATCGCGTAGTTACAACAAGTTAACAATAAATTTACGCGCATAGTAGATTTCTTGTTAGACAATGTTGTTGGAGGGTTTATCATCGTATTTGCAGTAGATACTGTGAAGTCTTACAGTGCAACAAAGCATGATTTTATAAAATGACCTAGAGGTAGGTATATCGGATCGTTGTATACTTCAATCAAGATTTTATTGTATGACCATGGAATCAGACATATAACTTCCCTACGTGCATGGGGGAAGGGGGGAAACACTGACAAGAGGTGGAGAAATGGAGGAATAAATAGATAAGGGAAAGAAGGATGAGGCCACATACCCAATCATGATGGACGAAGACCAGACAAAGTAGATAATGGAAACAATTAGAAAGACGCGTAGTGGAGTACCCTACCAATATAAGATGAATAATAAGAAGAGAGGCATAGCTGATAGAGAGGGCTTGGCAAGCGATGAGGAAGAGTTGGAGGATCTTTAGGATGTGGAGCAGATTGAGGAAATCTTGTGTGCAACATATGAAAGGAAGACAAGAGGTCCAAGGGTAGGAACAAAAAGCAACACTCCAATCTAGATCAACGTTAGTGTGGAACCTATAACCCCATGTGCGACTAGTACACCAGAAAGAACGCCACCATTTAGACAACCACATTTTAGTGGAATAAAGACAGTAGGAAACACATCTAAACAAGGAACAACAAATGAAGGAGCCATTTTAGGAAGTAACAATCAAATATCTACACCACACAAAGGTAGTAGTTCAACACAGTTCAAAATGGTAGGAAATGATCCCACAATCAGGTTACCAGAATTTCGGGGAGAGGCATCAGAGGAACCTGAAAATATTTTTTTCATCTGCGAGAAGATATGGGAAGCAAAGAAGATCACATATGAAGATGCAAAACTTGTGCAGTTAGCTATCACGCTAAGAGACTACGCACTAGAGTGGTACATGAGCCTAGATGTAAACAGTCCACCAGTAGTTACAAGGACGATTGCAGACGAAAAAAACTGCTATTAAATTAATTTCAGAAGCCTAGCTCAGAAGATCAATACATGAATGAGATGATTGAAATCAGGCAAAAACCAGGTGAGTCTGTTTGGGAGATTGATCAGAGGTTTAAACGATTGAAAGGTAAATTGAAGTATGCAATTACTGACATGCAACATAGGCACTTATTTGTGACCTCATTGTTACCACATTTGAAATACCCATTAATATAGCAGAAGTTCCAAACTCAGGCAGAGGCTCTGTAGGCAGCCTTACAACTGGAAGAGAACCAATATCAAAAGACATATCCAACAATAGAGGAATTGAAGGAGGATCTGAAGAATCTAACATTTCAGCTTAACCAGAATAAGGGCAAAGAGAAAAGAGAAGTTGTTTGGTGTACCACATGCAGGACAGAAGGACACCATAAGAATGAATGTCCAAATTTCGCACAGTACATGGAAACAAGAGTAACAAACCCCTTTCCAATAGGAGGACCATGCTGCGAGATTTTTAAAACACATGGACATGATCCATATCATTATCCAATAATGCAGAAGTATAAGAAAGTACCCAAAAGTTCATACTACAATTTTTGCAAATCAGTGGGTCATGATGATAAAGATTGTAGGACAATGGAGCTGATGAGAGAAAGAACTTTAGATACTTATAGGGTGCAAGAAGAAATGATGATAGGACAAGTTGCATCTCATTTTAACCAGGTACCACCACCATATAACAATGCGCAACAATAGTATAATAATGCACAACCACAATACAACAATGCACAACCATAATATAACCTCGTGCAGTATAATCAGGTACCTAGGTACAATGCACTACAAGGAGATCAAGGTGGATACAGAGGTGGAGGACGAGGTAGAGCAGGATTTGGAAGAGTCAGAGCCCATTAGTGTGCGAAAACTTCCAAAATCCAGGACATTATGCAAGGGAATGTCCACTTCCACAAGCAACATGTATGTACTGTCGCGCATCAGACCATGATATAGAAGTCTGTTCGACACTATTGGGGAAGATCCAAGAAAAGAGGAACCAGAACAACCATAATGTATAATGGATTTATATAGAAACCAGGGATGATGGAAGAAACATCAATATAGTCACTCGAGGAGGAGCTAAGACAGGAACTGACGCAGTAAGACAAGATCCAACACAATACCAATGGGTGAAGAACAATACTGAACCACAGTAGCAGTTTGATGCATGGAAAGAAAAGGAAACATTCAAGGAGGTAAGATAGGATTTTCTCAAGAAAAACATTGTGTATAAATCAGTCGCGCAACATACTTAGAACGTACCAATGTACGATATGCCTTCCTCAATGGAGCACACCAGTGGAGCACAACCTTTAGAGAAAGTAAGTAGCATAAAAACTTTCTTGCAATCCTATATCAAGTTATTAAAGGATCCATCATCTGTTAAGATCTTACAAAATATGCTAGAAAGATGCAACACAAAGGCATGAGGAAAATTAGATTAGAAAACGGTCAATCATCTCCATATAAGAAGAAGGACAAGTAGATAATTCAGATTGAATTCCAACATTGGAGATTTCAATATGGGTGATATTATATTGGACTTAGGTTATGAAGTAAATGTGTTACCTAAGAAGACATGGCAGTGTATGGGAGAACCCACACTAGGTTATTCACCTGTCCAGTTGAAATTAGCAAATCAACATAGAGTGCCACCAATTGGAAGACTTAAAGGTGTGATAATAGATTTGGATGGAGTGCGCACTATGACAAATTTTGAAGTAATAGAGATAGTAGATGGCACAACACCATATCCATCATTGTTTGGACTGGATTGGGAATTTGATAACCAAGCCACAATAAAATTGAAGACAAGGAAGATGACGTTTGAATCATGTGAATATAGAGTCATTGTGCCATTAGATCCATCAGAAGGAGAAAGGATTGTAGAACCCATTTTTCTGGATTTGGAAGAAATAAAACAGTTGTACAGAACCACCGCACGAAAAGAAGATTATGTCAACCCAACTGCAGATGGGGTACTCAGATGAAGAAGCATCACATCATGTTCTTTGGAATCAAATACAGGTTTGGAGAATTGACAACAACAATTACATGAAGTTTCTACAAGAAGGTGTGCAAGAATAGACCGCATAATAAGACGGGTTGGTACAAAGATAAGAGAACCTCCCAGTTTTCATGGGGTAAACGACCTAGTGGAATTTCTAACAAAATATTAAGAAGAAGTAATAGAGAATCAAAGGATCTTAGCCCTAGATATTTCACTTAAGGCTACACCTGCAAGATGGTGGGGTGCCTATAAAGAAATAATTCAGTATTGGTATCAGTGTAAATGACTACTGTGCATTAGATTCAACGCAGAGCATAAGAAAAATAAATGCAGAGGTATGATGGGCAAGGAACACCAACATACCATTTGGAGAAGTGCATAGCACAATGGAGGATGACACCACTATAATAATGGCCTCATCACTTCATCCATACATTGGAAGGAATCCTCGAGAACTAGTATGTAGACCAGGAGATGCGTAGAGGTACTACATAATGGACAACATGACAACAAAACTTTGTAGTAACCTTCTCATTTGAACATGAGAACCCCAACATTGATTCAGGGCTGAAGCAGACAAGAGGTGTGATATTTATTGATGAACCGAAGGTTGAACTCATGATAGAATATCAACAACAAAATAGACAGACGGTCAAAGAGTTATTTCCATGCTATCATGTTGAAGAAGAAGCACCAGATGAGGATGATCCGCACAACATTCAAATTACAGAAATTGAAGGAGAAAGAGAGATGGAAGGTCCATATCTGAAGTCAGAAGTATTTGTAGAACCAATCAAGGTGAATAAAGTCAACATTGGGATGATTGATAATCCTAAAATGGAAAGTATTGGAGATTATTAGGATGAAGAAACAATAGAAAGAATAACAGAGTTACTGCGCGAATACAGTGACCTATTCCCAACCACCTTTACATAGATGAAAGGCATAGCATGAGAGCTAGGAGAGATGAAGATACCTCTCAAACCTGAGGCAAGACCCGTCAAACAAAGACCTTACAGACTGAATCCAGTGTATAAGCAGAAAGTGAAGGCATAAATTGATAGAATGTTGGAAGCTGGTATCATAGAACTAGTAGAGGAATTTGAATGGATAAATCCTATGGTAGTCCAAGCAAAGAAACAAGGGTGGATAATGATCTTTGTATATTTGAGAAAATTGAATGATGATTGCTTACATGACCCTTTTCCTACCCCTTTCAAAGATGAGGTCTTAGAGAATGTGGGAGGCCAAGAAGCATATTCATTTACATATGGATTCTCAGGTTACCATAAGATCAAAATAGCTTCAGAGGACATATATAAGACTACTTTTGCTACAGAATGGGGATCCTACCAATACACAATCATGCCATTTGGGATGAAGAATGCACAAGCCATATTTTCAAGAGTAGTCATAATTTCTTTTAAGGAATTCATACATTAGTTTCTAGAAGTATATCTAGATGATTGGACTGTATATAGTCTGTTAAAAGATCATGTAGAAGTGTTAAGGCTAATGTTGGAAAGATGCAGGCAATGTCAGATATCATTGAATATTAAGAAATGCATTTTTGGGACACCTTTTGGTATATTGTTGGGACATATAGTCTGTAAACAAGGTTTACTAATGGATCCTGCTAAGATTGTAGTCATTGTCAATTTAGCACCACCAAAGTCAGTGCACTAGTTGAGAGAAACACTGGGACATACATGCTATTTCAAGAAGTTTATAAAGGGGTATGCACAGATTACTGCACCAATGGAAAAAATGTTAAAGAAGGATATCAGATTTTAGTGGAATGAGGACTGTCAACAAGGGTTGGACACCTTAAAAGAAAACATGGTCACAACACCTATCCTAGTATTCCTAGATTGGGAAAATACATTTCATGTGCATGTAGATGCATTAGCCATAACACTTGGAACAATTCCGACATAACCAAGAGTAGGGGACTTATACCACCCTATAGCCTTTGCAAGAAGAAAATTGTCAAAATCAAAGAAGAATTACAACGCCACAAAAAGAGAAGGCCTAGCCATGGTATATGAACTTCAGAAGTTCATACACTACTTACTGGGGAAACACCTTAAAATGTTCACAGATAATTTTGCTCTCAAATATCTAGTCAATAAGTCAGTGTTGGGGGGGAGGATATGTATATGGCTATTGTTATTCCAAGAATTTGATTTCAAAGTGATAGACAAAACAAGGAAGCTAAATGAAGGACCTGATCATTTGTCAAGGGTAACTAATGGAGAAGAACCTACCAACTTGGAAGACAACTTCCCTGATGCACAATTATTTTTAGTACAAGTAGTTGATGAATAATTTATTGATATTATTGAATACTTGAGTACAGGGATTGCGCCACAAGATTTTAGCACTGCAGAGAAGAAAAACCTGGTAGTCAGAGTTGCAGACTATCAATTGTTTGCAAGACATTTATACAAGATGGGCGCATATATCATTTTGAGAAGGTGTGTATTAGAGCAGGAAAGTCCTAGAATTTTGGTAGAAGCTCATGAAGGTATCGATGGAGGACACTATGCAGGAAAAGCTACTGCGAAGAAGGTATTACACGCATGATTATGGTGGCCAACAGTCCATAGAGATGCCAAGTAATATTTCCATAAATGTGATGTATGTCAGAGGGTTGACAAACCCGACAGAAGGAATACGATGCCCCTAAGACCACAATTAACCTTGCATGTATTTGACAAATGGGAAACAGACTTTGTTGGACCAATCAATCCACCAACAAAAATATCATGAGCTAGATATATCATTACTGTGACAGAATACTTAACAATATGGGAAAAAGCAGCACCAACCAAATATTGTAGCGCAGAGACAACAACACACTTCTTGTTTGAAAAAGTGATCACCAGATTTGGATGTCCAAGGATTTTGATGAGTGACAAAGGCACTCACTTTATCAACAATACCATTAGGGATATGATTGAGGAGTTTGAAGTCTATCACCAAAAGACTACACCATACCATCCTCAGGAAAATGGAACATTAGAAGCCTTCAATAAGATCTTGGAGAATGTCCTGACAAAGATATGAAATGTCAATAGAGATGATTGGGACTTGAAAATACCATTAGTACTATGGGCACACCGGACCACATGTAAGAATATAAAAGGACATATACCATTTAGGTTGGTGTATGGGCATGAAGTAATAGTACCCTTAGAATTTCTGGTACCCAGCCTGTGCGTAGCACCAATTACCAACATGACAGAAAGAGGCGTAGTAAATGAAAGGTTAAATCAACTAATGGAGATGGAAGAGGACAAGATTCTAGTAGGATTTCCTTTGGAAGTGCAAAAGGCAAGAGATAAATCTTGGCATGACAAACATATTAAGAAGAATAGATTTAAGGAAGGAGACCTAGTCCTACTCTATGACAGTAAATATTTTCAACATCCTGGTAAATTTAGAATGCATTGGCTAAGGCCATATGAAGTAAATATTGTCACAGATGGGGGATCTGTACATCTAAAGGACCTGGGAGGAACATAACTGAAAGGAATGATCAACGGGAGTCGACTGGAACTGTATGGGGACAGCCGACCTCCTAACTCTTAAAAGTTACAATGCAGTGAAAAGGAATGTATATAGTGTACCATAGCAGAGATTATGACAGAAAATGAGAAAAAGAACTAAAAAGGAGAAAAAGAGGGAAAAAGAAATACAAAAATATAAAATGAAAGAATAACACAAAAGACACATAAGTTGACTATATCACAAGAGGGAATGAAAAAAGTCGCGCACAGGAATTACTGCGACAAACATCAGAAGACAACGTGCAGGAAAAATTACAGTCGGCGCAAATGCACACAAAAAGTGAGAAATCGACACGACCGAGTCTATAAAAGGTGGAAAGCACGCGTTTATTCCACATTTAACGATTTTTTAGCATAAAGTGAGAAACAGAGTGTGTGCCCTAGCTAGAAATTTACGCAGAAGCCAACAAGCATGTTAATTTGAGACATGATGACTCCACCAAAGTTCGACGTGCCAGGCCAGTACATTTGGGTTACTCGGCAGGGTCAGAGGTGCAAGGAAAGAATGTGACAGCCTGAGAACGTGGTCAAACTGGAATATGTAACCACCTCAGCCACATAATCAATTAGCCTGACACGGTTCGAGGAAGAGACCTCCACAGCGCAACAAGGAGAAATAGGGCAGAGCTCTGGGGCCCAAAAGGGTATTTCGAACCATGACCTCGAGACACCTGCAAAGCCCGATGAAACATCGGGACCACGACAGTCCCATGAACAAGAGGAAGTGTTGGTCGAATATGTCACCGACTGACTAGAGTCCATAGGGGAAGAAGAGAACACAGACATAGCAGAGGCAAGCACATCTATTGTGGGAAAGAAAAGAAAGGTGCAGAATACCATGGAGATTACATTCCCCTATCTCCTAGACATGGTCATTGTTGTGGATGACATGTTAGGAAAGGTACCTAAGCTTAGGTACGCCGACCATGATGTGCACGATGCAGCCAAATTCCTAGAGTTAGCCGAGGAGAGTTACATCATAAATACATGGGAAATTGGACCCCTAGGCAAACCCATGCTAGACCCCGCGCAATGGATACATGGGCTATACAATTCGAGCATTATGAACCTACTGGACATAGCACATTTCGAGCGTGGCAAGAATGTCGGGCTCTATGTGAAATAACTAGTCGCTCATGTCCATGGAGGCATCCTATGGATGGATAGGCTGGTAAAATTTGATGTGGCATTGATTGCCAATATCACAAGACTGCCCACAGTAAGTGCACAACCCGAAGAATACCTAGATAACAAGGTGCGTGAAAAAGAAATAGCAAAATAGGTTAAAGCACAGTTCGACACTACTCAGGGAAATAGAGGAATTGTCATAAAGGATATCAATGACAATGTGACAAGTTTCACCAGCAAGTTGATGGCTTGTAGACTTTTGAGGAAATGTCACAAAGAGAAAGCACCAGCAAGCGTTATTGCAGCAGTCGCGTAGTGTGTGAAGGGGTTCATGTTCAATTGTGCACCATACATGTTGAACCAGTTCTTAATAGATTGTTGAGATGCGCAAGATAATGGAATCAAGTTCCATTACTCATGGTTGATCATCCTGATAGCTTTGGCAGGATGGAAGGAGTCGAGATTCTCAACATTTTTGGATAGGATGGGGAAGTGTTATGCGACTAGATATGAGTCCCTCTGGAAGGAAAAGGACAACAACATGCAACAGGAAAATAACATTGTTTTTGCAATGTTGCTAGAAGAGATACAACAACACACAACTAATGTGTGGCGCATATCGATGGAGGTAGTGCATGAGACAGATAGGATAACCAAGTTCAAGGCATTCATACATCACGTATGGATCCAAGCTACCAGGTATCCCAGCAAGGCATGGCTCAAGATGCAGTATTGCGTCACAAAAGAGGAAGTGGACCAGATAATCAAATACTAGCCTGCATAGTGGCAACTACCAGTAGAAAAACCAACCACGAGGACATGCACGACACAATCCTCTAGGCCCAAGGACAAGGTCGAAGTAGGCTCTTCAATGAGAATAGGTAACCCAACTGACAATACTAGAACAACTACAACACAGACTCAACCAACTGGGAGTGGCACAATACCAAAACGACCAAGGAGGACACTAACAACAACAAGGGCAAGAAGCTAGCCACAGACTGGGAAGAAGGATACTTCACAAAATGGAGAGAAAATAACCCAAGGTACAACAAGTGCGGCGTAACCCTCACAAACAGTAAGGAATCCCACACAAGAAAAAGAGGCGCGCAAGAAGAGGAAATATGAAACAAAGGACCCAAACATCACCCTGACAAAGAATGATGCAGAGCTAGTCACTGACAAGGTTCAAGATGGGGGTGAAGAAGTGGTCAGAATTGTAGAAGCGCAACGGGAAGAAATCATGGCAGAACTCCTAGAGGTCCATGAGAACATACAACACCTACGAAGCCAAGAAACATCACAGGCCACCACGCAGAAACAAGAAGAGACATAGCGATGACCTGCACAGAAAGAAGGTGAAGAGACAATGCAATTTGTATTCCATGGAAAGGAGACATTTTTGGTAATGTGTCAAATGATCAAATTTGATCAAGAGACTGTGCAGAAACCCCTAGAGGAGGTGGAACAAGTGGAAATGGTCATGGCATAGATATCCACCAAGGAATTATACGGACTCCAAGCCAGTGTCATGTAAGAAGTGTAGTCTAGGGCCCACGCAGATGCAACAAACTTGGAGATTGGTAGAGGAGTCACTGAAATGCTTCAAATCACCTGCGACCAACTGACTGCGAAGAAGGAGGAGGAGAAAGAACGCACAGACAAATTAGAACATGGATTAATAGCAGTTTATGCTTGCATTCTAGACAATGTGCAAGCACCAGAGAAAAGTGTAGAAGATAAGATCAACCTGATCTGACAAACAATTGACCAATACAAGCAAGAGATCGAGGAGCTCAAAGAAAGGCTTCACCCTATGAATCCTCCCGAGGTTTGAGAACTGAGAAAAAAAGAAGTTGCACTCCAAATAGCTGAGATGGAGAACCAAGCAAGGGAAATAGAAGCACTGTTTGACAGATCCGCGCAGTTATGGACAACACTAGAAGAAGACGAGAAGGTCCAACAGTGGGAACAAGAAGAGGAGTCAATCAACACTACCATACAAGAGCTCAAACAAATTCATAAGACAATGAGCATCACAAAGCCATTGAAGGGCACTCAAGACATGAAGAAGCTACAGACAGAGTTGAAAGCAACCCAGATGCAGAAGCAAGAAAGACAAATGGAATTGGAACCCATCTAAGAACAAGCAACACATGTGATTACACAGTTGGAGGAAGAGAATACATGTAGAGCACAGGCACAAGCAGAGATCACAACCCTAATGTAGGAGGAGATAACAATGCAGACAATAGGGGCGCTAACAAACAAAGCCACACAGATGAGAGAGAGAGAGGAAAGGAACTAGCAGAAAAGTTCCACAGTTCGGACAGGGCATTGCAGGGAGCATGCACTACCTAAGTGGCTCGAGAAGAGCCACATGTCAGTGTTGGCGGCCTATTGAGCGCATGCCTATTTTGAGGAAAGATATAATTTTGGAAGGAAAGGCCTAATTTTGGAGAAGAACAATTGGCAGGAAAAACAACATGTGTGAGGAAAAGAAACATGCAAGGGGAGAAACATGCAAGGAATGCAGGTAGGAAAACCTAACCATGATAGGGTTAGTTTTTTGGTATAGATTGTAAAGGCTATAAGCCCGAGAAGAGTATAAATAAGGACCTAGGAGGTCTAGGTTAGGGGTTCAGTTGAGTTGTTGTTCAGCAATTGTAAGTTCATAATTGTTGATATTTGTAAAAGTTGTTGAGTTGTAGAAGAGTCAAGTAGATAGACTCTGAGGGTTAGTGTTAAACATTATTTTCGTCATCCCCATGATCACTGATGATATATGTATTTCCTACTTCTCTGTTTCTTGAAGACTATTGAAGAAATAAGACTTTCCCCTGAGAAATGGAATCATCTTTTCCTTATTGAAAAACCATACCAAAGAAGATCTTCGCACCTTTCCAGTGTTGAGGGTGTGACGATCCTCAATTGTGACCTGTTGCACCACAGTGGCCTGTGACATCATCACAAGTTGTTAATGTTGAGGGCGCAATGATGCTCAAACAAAGGAAAAATGTGAATTTCTCGAAGGTTCTAGAATGGAATCTTCAAAAGGATGAGGTGGCCTCTGATCGGTTTGGATCTCACTCGCTTCTCTGATTTAGTGGGATCATCCTAATATATTCATCCATCCCTCTTCACTCTATATAAAGAGGGATCTCTCATGGAAAAATTTAGGTTGGCTTATGTATGAAGAATTCTGCTAAAGATTGTTCTTGTGATAACTTTGCTTTAGCTTTCCAAGTTAGGTTATGAATACTCTTCATCAAAAACATTGGAGAAAAGGTGTGTGTGTTGGGGAAAAGGTCCATTGGAAGGGACCTTGCAAAATCAAGGCATTGGTTGTATTCTCCACTTTCATTAATATAATGCAGTAATACAATTCTTCCCTATAAAAGTGTCTCCATTTCTATTGCATAACCCCTTGATCTTATGCATAGGTTTCATTGGAATATATATATTGTTGCTCTCTCTTTGTTGGTTTGTGTTTCTTAACAGGTTCAACATCCCACAAAATTTAATATGGAGCAAAGACAACATTAACAAGGATCAAACGACGTTTAAACAATATGTCATTTATCCCTCATTGAACTAGTATACATTACAATGCAATCTAAGGAGAAGTTTGTATTCTGTCATGTTTTGTTCTAATTTCTTGTTGAAGTTAGGGATATTAGTTTGTGTCAACACTTACCGATTTTTCCAGTAATAGTTAGGTTACAGGTTGAGAATCCTGGTGTGATCTAGTCCGCCTCATTGAGGTTCTTGAACCTTTTCAAGATTGTATGATGGAAGATGTAATGCGCACAATGCCATATTTTGTAGAAAACTAAATAAAAAGAGCAGAGAAGCTAAATCTTTGTGGATGTAGCCCAGGAGGGGGTGAACCACGGTAAAACATTTTTAAGATCTGTAATGTTTATTGCATGTTTACTTTATGTCAATGATTAGATTATGAATGAATGGTTAAGATAGATCTATTAGAATGCATGCATGGACTTGAAAGATGAATGAATCCTAGGGATATTTGAATGAATAGCATGATGAATGCTTGAAGAATGTAAAATACAACCCCATATCCCCACTCATTCCTAGACGACAATCACTTGAGCATTCCAGTCATCCATAAAGCTATCTCATGTGACACTGCATAGTGCACTCTATGTGATGTGTTTCCTTCTGGTTTACTAGGAGGGACAATAGTTTTAGAGGGTTTTGTTGGAACCCTAATCAGATCTGAACCTGGGTCAGAACAAGAAGTGGATGAGAGATTTAAACCAACAACGAGCATCTTGAATACCATACGAGAGGAAGGTTATTTCTATGTGTGATGTGAAATAGTCAAATAATAACAACCAATGGATGAGGAGATATCTAGAAACAACTTTGAAGAGCCAGCGTGAGGCTAGGTGCTGGAGAAAAGAAAAACATGCGAGAGTTGTCTTGTGTGGAAATGAAGTGTTGATCATGTGTCCATTGGTGCCTGTGCGAAGGAAATTATCGATTCGATGGTGAAGGTAGATTACATGCCCAAAATGCCATGTTGTAAATCAATGAAATACCTATGGCTTCCTCAAGAACATACATGGTTCTTATTCGAGAATAGAGTCAGTGTTATCTTTGTTGCTTGAGAGTGCATGAGCTAGTTGTTTGTTGATTATGAATATTCTTTCTCATGGAATCAACTATTGGTCAAAAGGAAGCGTGCAAAAAAGTACAATTGTGCTAGAGGTCGAATTTTTTGGATTTACTGTGTAAAGTGAAGATGCAAGCCAATGGCTACATCTATGGTATCAAATCTGAAGTTGCTACATGATACAAATTTAGAGACAGTGGATGTTACTTTATATAGGAATATGGTGGATTCATTGATGTACTTGACGAACACGAGACCCGATATATGTTTTGTTGTGAACACCCTAAGTCAATATATGGAGCATCCCAGGTAAGTTCAATTGGTCGCAACAAAACATGTGATGAGGTACCTTAAAGATACAGTGGATTATGGGCTAGAGTATGTTGCAAAAAGTGATATTAGTCTACTTGGATATCCATATTCAGATTGGGCCAGTAGTGTTGCAAACCAAAAAAGTACATTATGATGTTGCTTCACTTTGGGATCCGGTATGATTTCATGGATCAGTAAGAAGAAACCATGTGTAACACTCAGTACGACTGAGGCAAAGTACGTGGAAACATGTGTAGCAAGTCATGAAGCAGTATGGCTTTGGAAATTACTGACTGGATTATTCAATATTGTGATGGAGGCGACCTGTATCTTGTGTGACAACCAAAGTTGTATAAATTTGTCAGAGAACCCCATGTTTCATGATAAGTTGAAGCATATCAAAATTAAGTATCACTGTATTAGGGATATATTATAGAAGGGAGCAGTGAGGCTCCAATATGTGGCTACCAATGAGTAGGTTGTGGATGTGCTAACAAAGTCATTGTCAAGGATGAACTTCGAGTACTTCAGAGAAAAAATCAGCGTAGTCCCTCTTTAGAGGGAGTGATGGCTTCGAATGTTATCACAGGGTAGTGGATGTCATGATGACGTGTTGTAGATATTGGAGATATACCCACCATCCCTGGATTCATTTCGAAGAGATGAGGTACAAATTTTAACATAGGGTATTGGATGTCATGCATAAAGATATCTGAATTTTCTACGGGAAACTGAATAGTTTGATGATGACATGTTGTAGCTATTGGAGAGATACCCACTGGCCTTAGCTACATGCTGTGAAGGCACTATGGATTTCCTGTGATGTATAGATTCGTGTGTCCGATAGTCAATGGTCACAAACTCGTGTGGAAGGTGACAATGTTAGAGTTTGTGCTAGATAGAATACCTTCCTCATCAAGAGAGAGTGTTGATATTTTACGTAATTTCAAAAGTTATTCCTAAGTGTAATTGTATTGGTTATTCCTAATTGTAATTGTGAAAGGGTTTATTGATAAGTCATGTCTTTTAGGTATTTTAGAGTATAAATAGAGGTTATATCGAGTCATTTTGATCACTCATTGTATATAAGCACAAGAGAGTAGTGCACACTTATGTAGGAGTCTATTCTTGGTTCATGTCTGAGTCTCTTTGGTCTTGATTTCATGAAAGAGCATTGTATGACATTGTACATGTTGGATGAATCTATACTGAGGAAATATTGCAGGGTTTTATCCCCCTTGAGGGTTTCCCTGAGGATACATCTTGTTGTTATGTAGATATCTATATTTCAATTGTGATCCTTTTACATATTAAATAATAATAAAAGAATATCAAGTATTGTCTCTTATGAAAAACCAACAATGGTGTTGGTGGTTTTGATGATGACTTGGCACCTTTTAATGGAGAGAGAGACTCTTTCCATGCATTAGAGCACTGGGTGGCTTGGTCCATGGCCTTTGGAGGCCCAACGATTTCTTCTAGAGGGTAAAACGTCTCACTTGGAGGCTAATTAGGGCATGATGTCACCCCTTTTAGGGGAATTTTTATGTAAATTTTGAATTATAACTTGTAAAGGGGAAATTAGAGGAGGTCGAACTCCTTAATTTTGTTTTACCCTAAGTAAAGTAGACAAACAATTTTAGCAAGACCTCCTATAAATAGAGGCTTTCTCATTTCATTTAGGCACATGATCTCACTTGAGAATTACATACTCGTGGCTGAAATTTTTTCCCTCTTTGGGAAATTGCATGTCTCTATCTATTGTGAAAATTTTGGATGCTAGTTGCTTATATCACAGAAGGAAGTGGTGAACTATCTCTTGGATGCTTAGCTCTTTCATGTATGGTGGAATATTCTTAGTAGAGAAGGGTTTTACTTGCTATCTTTTGAAATTGGTAAGGAATTTATATATATTGTTAGTATTTCTTCTTGTTTCATGGTTGTTATTTTCTAAACCCTTGGAGGAGTATAAGGGAATACACCCTCCACCAAGTCTATCATTTTTGTAAGTGGATAAGCTATTGCAAAGGTTTCTAGAAGGAGTAAAAGGGCTTACACCCTCCAAGATTTACCGTGCTAGGTTTTGCATGCTATAGGAAGTAAAAGGGCTTATACCCCTAGAAAAGTTGCAAACCCTAAATCTTAAACAAGAGATTCCATAACCCAATTGATAAGGCACTTGTCTATTTTTTCATTGGAGAAATAAAATCATTGCATTGGAATATGTGAAAAATAGAGATTTTGTGATTCTCTAAATTGGAAGTTGTTCTTCATGTTTTTAGCTTGCTTGAGCCACTAGGGTGTCTAACTTAGCTTGGTAATTCTCTTACTATAGTCAAGTTAATGATACAGCCATTAGGGCTGTGAAAAAACACTCTTAAAACTCTCTCATTACTCACTAGTCTACCATTGAAATTTGCTTGCAAGCTGCCATATTTAATCTACTTGTCATTGGCTATCTTTTGGGTGGATTGTTTGTTGACTTTAGTGGTTAGATTTTTCTGCTGTAGAAATTGTTTTCTACAGCCACTTGGATGTTACAATAATTTACTGATAACACCTAACAAACAACCCTAATTTCCATTAAAGTCTTGTGCTATTCACTGGAAGTTAAACTAGACATTGAAGCTTAGTTTCTAATATCTTTTACTTGACTTTTGGCAACATACTTTGCAACATTTTGCTAGTTTACTTTGCTGATATAAATCTGATATACTGCTGTAATTTAGGACAAAAATCTTTCCTTGCTTGTCCCCTTGGTTATTTGACTTATATTGTCTTGTATCTTGATCAATCGTCTTGTCTCAGGAATATTTAACATTTTCTTGCAAGCACATAACACCTTGGAAACTACCCTTCACCAACAAGACTCTTTTGCAGGCCTCTTTCCACTTCCAAACTTGAAATATAGGGGTTTTATTGATCATTCTACTACTTTCCATCTCATTTCCCCTAGGGTCACCGGGATTCCCCCCTTGTGGTGACTCATCATCACTTAAGCGAGGGTAATATCTATCTAAGGTGAGAGTGGGTAGCTACTCTAGTTGTATCACTCTTTTGGATTGGGTCGGGCTTTTCCCAACCTACAATTTGTGTGAAAACATTTTGGTGTCATTTCTAGGGAGGATTTTGAATCATTTTTCATTCCCTGTCGACACTTTGGAAAGATTTGATACCAAATCATTTACCCCTAGCTTGCGTGGCAAATACACTAGAGGAAAGTTCCATTTCCTCTCTTGGTGTGCTATCCATAAAGATCATATGGTAACTCCACCATCCTAGAATCCGTCATGACACATACCCAACAAATGGACTACCCTAGCTCTCCACCTCTGCCTAAGCATCCTAAAATTGTACCCAAACTTCATAATCCCTTACCTTCTTCTGCCTCCTCAAGTACTTTACCCTTGGCCATGCCTTGCTCGACAAGCACTCTCCAAAATCAGTGGGTTAAATATGAGTACAAGCCTTTAGATCTGACGAAGATTTTCATATCACTTTATAAGATCTTGAAGGGTTTCAAAGAGTGGCCTCCCACCTTTTCAATAGAGGATTCAACTACGACCAAAAATCATTTGGATGCCTTTATCAATGCTCTTGAACCTTATGACCAATACGAGGATGTATGGATGATACTTTTCTCTTATTCTCTCATTGGGAAGGCCAAGGAGTGGTATGGAAATATTTCACGAGGGGAAATTACCAACTGGGATGTCTTTCAAGATCTCTTCATTAATAGATTCTCAAAAAATAAAATATTGCACATCTCTTTATGATCAACTTTATTAGTGCAAGAGGAAACCAAGGGAAAACATACATGACTTTAATGACCGATTCAAACCCCTTGTAAAAAGTTTTCCTTAATATTACAAGCCCACTCAGAATAGTGTCCTCAAGTCTTACATGTCAACCATAAAGGACCCTTGTGGTTTTTTTATAGGGGAAAATCACCCTTCTATCTTGATTGAAGCCCAAGAAAGGGCATGTGAAATTGAGGAAAACTTAGCTTCCTGAAAAGGTCACACAAATAAATCAAGTTATGAACTTTATTACTTTGCCTCCCGACCTTCTCGATGTCATGAAATCCTACTTACATAAGGAGAAAAGGGAATCTACCAACAAGGCTGCTAGTCAAATAACAACTTTCGTGAGAAAGGGGGAGGGACCAAAGTCTAGAAGAATGTCTCTCCCCGTGGAAGAAAGGGTAAAAATTGAGAAAACACTAGTGACGAAAAAAGAAAAAGAGAGTTTATTGCAGTGTGTCCATGAGATTTTGTTTCCACCCTGTGAGAAAAAGGAACCTCTTGCCATTAAAAGTGGATCAGAAGAGGCCATCATAAGATATGAAAACCATAAAGGGGATACTATAGAACCAATCAAAGATTGCACTGATTCATCCCATCAAGTTCTCAATGTAGGAATCAAGATCACCTTTATCTTGGCGAACTCTCTGATTCAAGATGAGGAGAGAAGGGATGGATGTTGGGGTTTGGATTTTGATGGTGCACACTTAAGTTCAAGGTTAGG
This sequence comes from Picea engelmannii, assembly GCA_009831015.1. Classification (NCBI taxonomy): domain Eukaryota; kingdom Viridiplantae; phylum Streptophyta; class Pinopsida; order Pinales; family Pinaceae; genus Picea; species Picea engelmannii. Next base: position 22,768 of record ML826825.1, read on the forward strand.
TGTTGGGTGGTCTTGATATCTCCAAACAAAGAAGTTACCCTTTTCTCATACAAACTTGAGTTTAATTTCACTAACAACATAGCCAAGTATGAAGCCCTCATTTTGGGTTTCTACCTAGCTATTGATATGAACATCAAATCCTTACACGTGAGAGGTGAATCAGATTTGACTGTTTCTCAAATTAACAATATTTTTGCTGCAAAGAACCCAAGGTTGAAACAATACATAGATGTTGTTTGGGATGCCATGAAAAAAATTGATGACTTTTCAATTGAAGCTATCCCTAGAGAAGAGGATCATCTAGCTGACAACCTTGCAATATCTTCTTCTACTTTGCAACATTTCAAAGAAATTGGTCTCTACAAAGTGGAAGTAAACTTCAGGCTCTCAATAACTGACAAATTGGAGCACTGCCAAGCATTTGATAATGAGCACCAAATCTTATGTTTCCTCCAAAATGAGGGTGAATTATCAGAAGCTCGGATAAGGCTTTTGGTCGAAGAAGCAAACGTTGAGATCATAGATCTACCTGATAGACCCTTACCTAAGGGAATCGTCCCCTTATAAAGGTTGTTTGATCGAAATGACATGTATAAGAGGAAGACATCGAGCAAAATTGATAATGAATTCGTTGAATTCAATATTGGCACCAGTTGATCCCCCAAAATGGTTAAGTTTGGGAAGGGGACAACTGTTGGGTATGTGTTATATTCTTTACACGAGTAGTAGTGCCTGCGTTTCATTGTGCATGTAGGGGGGTTTGAGGGGGGTGCAGGGGGAAACACCCATGAGAATTTGTTTTCCTTGGGAAACGTGTCACATTTTTGGGCAGTTTTTTGGCACATGGTTTTTTGCCGATGGTTTTCTATTTCTGATTAAGGAAATAGGGTTGTTGACTAATCCAGGTCGTTGGGTTAGGGTTTTGGACACCGCTTGCTCCTATATGTATATTGTATTGTAAACACTGTAACACTATGAATGAATATAGAATATGTTGGTTTTCCCGGTTTGGGTTTCTAGGGGAAAAATCTTTGTGTAATGTTTGTATTTGCCATTGTATCTTTTCTGTTCTTTTAATGAAAATTTGTTTGTAGTAAATATTGTACAAGGTTAGAATCTACAACAACCTCCAACGAAATGGAAACATTGATAGCTATCATCAAGGAATTTAAGGATATTTTTGCTTGGTCGTATGAAGATATGAAAGCTTATCGGGAAGATGTTATACAACACGCTATTCCCCTCAAGGAAGGCATAGAATCTTTCAGGCATAAGCCTAGGCAAATTAATCCAAAATTTGCACCACAATTCCAAACTGACTTGAAAAATATGGTCGAGGCAGGGTAATTGAGCCTATCATGTATTCATCCTGGGTATCAAATCTCGTGATTGTCCGAAAGAATACTAGTGAGATTAGGATATGTATCGATTTCAAAAACTTGAACCAAGCGTCACTTAAGGATAATTACCGCTTACCAAAAATGGAGTACCTTTTGCAAAGGGTCACTAGAGCATAAATGATGTCCATGCTTGATGGATTTTCAGGATATAACCAGGTGTTGGTAAAATGATGACCAAATTAAGACCACTTTCACTACTCCTTGGGGAACTTATAAGTATTTGAGAATGCCTTTCAGATTGACCAACGCAGGAGCCACCTTTAAGAAAGTCATGGATCATGCTTTCAGGGATTTAATCGAAAAACTCATAGAGATATACCAATATGACCTGACCTCTATCTCCAAGAAAAGATCTCAGCATATACAACACTTGAGGACGATTTTTCAAAGGTGCAGAGAGTATGGTATTTCTCTCAATCACAAGAAGTCAATTTTTGGGGTAGATAAAGGGAAGTTATTGTGACATATCATTTCCAAGGATGGAATCTCAGTGGATCCTTCTAGAATTGAATCCATCAAGAAGATCCCTCACCCTAAAGACAAGAAATCCTTACAGTCTTTCTTTGGTAAGATCAACTTCATAAGAAGGTTCATCCTGAATTTCACTGAAATTGTGAGGCCTCTAAATCGTTTGTTAAATAAGGAAGCCTGTTTCGAGTGGGATGATGATGGTAAGAAGGATTTTCAACATATCAAAGAGGAAATAACTATCACACCTGTATTAATAAGCCCAGATCTTTCTAAATATTTCATCATTTTCTCCTTTGCTTCAAAAGATACCATCACAAGAGTTCTATCGCAGAAAAAATGATCAAGGAGATGAACAATTGATTTCTTTCATGAGAAAATCTCTCAGAGAATCAGAAATAAACTATACCAATATAGAGAAGCAAGCTTATGCCCTTGTCAAATCCATCAAGAATTTTAGAACATACGTGGGGTATAACAAGATTAAAGATTTTGTTCCTTACCCAGCTATAAAGGATTCCTTATCGCGACAAGATTGTCTTGGATCAAGAGGAAAATGGGTCTAACAAATTCAAGAATATGATTTGGAAATTAAATCCATCCAAGACAATCAAAGGCCAATGGTTGGCCAAGATGTTGATGGAAAGCAACCAAGAAGCTATCAAGATGGGAGAAAAAGAGCAGATCAATGTTGTCATAAGTGAAATTGAGAATGACGAACAATATTCAAACATTATTTACTATTTGAAAAATCTTACTTGCCTGATCATTTAGTTGATCATGAGAAAAGATCTCTAAGGCTCAAAGATATGAAGTATTTTCTGACACAAGATGGTCTTGGATGGAGAAATACCGATGGAGTGATTCTCAAATGTGTGAATAAGGAGGAAGCAGACAAGTTGGTTTCAAAATTTCATTCAAGGTATTGTGGAGGTCATTTTGCTGCCTGCACAACTACTCATAAAATTTTGAGGGTAGGTTATTATTGGCCCACTATATTCTGTGACACACATCAATATGTCAGATCCTGTCAACCATGTCAATTCTTCGCTGGAAAACAATGCCTCCCTTCCCTCCCTCTTAAACCAATGGTCATAGAGGTACCTTTCCAATAATGGGGGTTATATTTCATTGCCAAGTTTAAATACAATTATAGAAATCGTTACCAATGGGTTTTAACCGCAAAAGACTATTTCACCCGATGGGTGGAAGCCATTCCAACAAAGAGGGAAACAAAAGAAGTAGTAATGAATTTCCTCGAGGAAAGGGTTCTCATTAGATTCAATGTTTTTGCTAATATTACCACTGACAACGCCAAGGATTTCATCCCAGTGGCACTCAATGAGTTTTGTTTCAAATATGGGATCATTTTGTCACACTCCTCAAATTACTACCCTCGAGGAAATGGGTTAGCAAAGTCCAACAACAATATTCTTGGAGAAAATAAGAAACGTTGGGATGAAAAAATCAAGTATGCACTCTGGGCAGACCGCACAACTAATAAAACCTCTACTGAGAAAAATCCTTTTGAATTAGTTTATGGGATGGAAGACATCCAAATTCCATCCTTGCAATTAGCCCAACACTTCACAACAAATAAAGAGGCATTGTAAGGGAGGATTGATCAACTCATGGAATTGAATGAAATTAAAGGAATGGTTTTTGATCAAATGGTAAAAAACCAGGATAAGGTCAAAGGAACCTTTGATCGCAAAGCAAGACCAAGAGAATTCAAGCAAGGGGATTTGGTTCTTATGTGGGATAAAAGAAGGGAGAAATCTAGAATTGATCAAAAGTTTGACAATTTATGGTTAGAGCCTTACAAGATAGAGGAAATATCGATCTCGATTGGATTCTTTCTATTTGACTACTGTAGAAGGGAGGATGATTCCATTGTCGGTAAATGCATCCCTCCTCAAACATTACTTTCCAGATGGAACTTGAATTATTCAGGGTCCAGGCCCCAGGTAAGTAGGTAGGTCACCTTGCTTTCTTGCATTTGCATTTTGCTTGCTCATAGTATTTTAGTTGCATATCATTTTCACTTTTCATTTTTCTCTACTTGAATTTTTTGCATCATTGATTTATATCATTTTCTTTCTTCATATTACAGGTTAGTTTATAAATTTTGGAAAAATGCAAAATTTATTTTCTAAGATTAGTTGCCAATTTTGATTTTTGAGATTTTGATTATATGAACAAAGGATGAGCATGCCATCATAGATGCCCAAACATGTTTTTTTTTGTTTCATATGTGTAGGCACAAGTCTTACTACGATATGTTGTGGTTCTCATGCTCTTTACGAAAAAAACATGTCCCCAAGTAGGAGCCACATGTTACCCCCACCCCCCCCATTTCTAGGGGTAACTAAGGAGATGATGTCTCATGTCCCTCAATTTGCATACATGGAGTTTCATTGGTAATTATATAGGGGTTTCATTGTTCATTCTACTAGTTTCCATCTCATTTCCCCTAGGTTCACCAAGATTCCCCCCTTGTGGTGACACTCCTTCACTAAAGCGAGGGGAGTATCTATCTAAGGTGACAGTGGGTAGATACTCCCATAGTTGTCTCACTCTTGTTGATTGGGTCGGGCTTTTCCCAACCTACAATTTGTGCGATAATAGGCCAATAATACCCTGGATAGAATACTGTTGTACTATGTTGTCATTGATGTCAAGGGATTGATCTAAATTATTTCCATAGTGATTTGTTTGTATCATTGATATATTGATCATTAGTTATATGGTCATTGATGTAATTTTTTTCAAAGGGTTGATGTCAAGTGGTGTCATAATGATGTGTTGATATTAAAGGGAGTTGTATCATTGATGCCATGTCTTAGTTGATAGGAAGAACCAAATGGATAAACTCCAAAGTGGCCGCCTTATGGTGAAATCCCTCACGGGAAGATGCTCTTGGATAAAGTTCTCAAAGTGGTCCCATTATGGTGAAATCCATCACGGGAAGACGCTTTGTGAAGTCCAAATATTTAGGTGGTTGAGTAGCCCAACAATGTGGTTAGGGAACCCAAGTTTTATTGAGGAATAATGTAATGAAGATTAGTAAATTTGCAGGAGAAACTATTCTAGATGAATAGTATATGTCATGCCATTTCCAATGATATGTGGAATGCCAGATAACTCTTCACGGTTAGAGAGTTATGGCCATGTGAAGTTGGAGAACGCTCATGAGTTCTCTAGAAGCCCCTAGAAGGTCAAATAAGTCCAATTATTCTAGAAGCTCCTAGAAGAAGTTGACTAGTCAAAGTGGTTAGTCATGGGTTAAGTGGTTGCAACAAGAAAACAATTAAAAATAAATTAGTTGCAACTAGAAGTGGAGAGTTCACTATTTGTGGATAGAGTGGTTGTAAGTGGACAAAGTGGTTAGAAGTGGGTTAGCCCCAAAAGAAGGAAGTTGGGTAAGTTGGTTAGAAGATAACCCCTAGAGGAAAATACTTAGAGAAGTACAAACAAGAGAGCAAGGGTCTCTTATGAGTATGATCTTTGAGCATATTGAATATCCATTAACGAAAGATTATTTGGGAATGTATTATTGATAGAGAAAATTCGCGCTAGAAAAAACGCGACAGAAAAATCACGGTAGAAAAATCACGGCAGCAGAATCGCGACAGCAAAACCGTGGCAGGAGAATCACGACAGCAAAATCACGACAACATATTTGGTAGCTGCAAAAAGTTGGCAATTCGGTAACCACATCAGATTTGCATATTGGAATTGTTCCAATTGTTTCATGGTATGGTATAGGTCTTGATGATTGCTATAGGATTAAAGGTATGGTTTTGGCACATGGTCTTGTGTAGGGGTTTATGGTATTTGGTTTATGGAGAGTATGGTGTATTTCTAGAGGTATAATGTCGGTTAACTTGGTGATATTGTGCATATGGTTGAGATTTTACTTGATGATTGATCTTTGTGAGTAGATCAGATTTGGATGGTGAGATTGATGAGACAGGTCGAGGTGAGAGGTCCTGTTGTGCATAGTTGATGCACTTGTCTTGGTATAGACTATTGGTACAGTTTGACATATTGTTTTCTATCTACAAGATGGATCTTGTACTTGAGGGTTGGATTCCTCACATCTCGGTTGGTGCTGAGATATGCTGGATGGGTCTTGCAATTGAAATTTGGTGCTCTCTTTGAGTTGGTTCTCTTTTCAGTTGGTGCTGACAAAACCTGAGATTGTAGTCTTTTGTAACATATAATACAAAAATATTAAACATATATATGGTGCTCTTTGTGTTCATTATTGTGATGGTTCAAAGTTCTTTATTGTTGATGTATGTTGTTGAGATATGTTTACATGCAAGCAACTAAGTGTGAATGGAAATAATGAAGAAATGGTGATTCCTAACTAAAGTTTTGTAAGAAGCATAAAAAGAGCCTCACACTGATTCACCCCCCTCTCAGTGTGGTCGGTCAAAATGGCCCCCACATGGCCCATCATGATAGGATTTCAGTATTTCATGGACTTTGTCTTCTTGTACACATATTTTGATAATCAAATCAGGCCCAATGTAGAAGAGGTAACCATCAATCCGTGAAACTATTTCACTTTTCCTGACTATACTTTGTCATTCTTTGGGGGTTAACTGATGCAAAATTTTTCCTTCGACCAAAAATTTAGCAATATGTGCAAACCACGGTGAGTTAGTAGATACAACAAAGAGGTCTTCATTTGGAAAAAAATCTTCTACTGGAGGTTCATTCTCATTAGATGTTATTTTGGAAAGGAAGTCATCAACTACATTGTCTTTTCCTGGTTTATCTATAATGGTAATATAATATTCTTGCAATAAAAGAAACCGTCTAGTGACCCTGCCATTGGTGATTGGTTTATTCATTAAATATTTGATAGCAACATGATCAATGTGTAAAATGACAGGATATCTGGTAATGGAGTTCCAGGTTCGTGGTGGTCAGTTCTGGATAAGTGCATTTGGTAGAGAGAACATTAAGTACTTATGTCTTATTCTCTTTGTATTGTCACAATATAGGTCTGATGGGAAGTGTGATATTTGTTATGTGATGTATTATGTAGATAGTTTATTGCAGGGACCTCAATTAATTAGGTGGTTTGATATTTTTTTGAGACAATTTTATCATGCATCAGATCATTGCCACACAATTTTACATGTGACGAGATTTTTCCCGTTTGCGTCAGATTTATTTACACTGTTTTTTGAGAGGGTTCATACCACTCAGATAGCGGTACCCCGCTTTCCTACTAGGCCTATGTTTGATGCATGTATGCGCATGTGGGGATAGTTGATGCTCAAGAGGGGCCAATATGAGTTTCTCATTTCTCCGGTCATTAGGGAGGTATGTGATTTATTGGCTAGCGAGGACAATCCTGTCCTCAATATTTTAGAGTACCCTCACATGGGGATGGATTGGAGAGGATGTCCAAACATCCGATTTACAACAAATGAGCCAACATCTGAGAGAGGTAATATTATCAGTATTTTTTGATAAATCTATTTGCATATTTTTATATCTTATTTAATGCACATGTAATTTTTTATAACATTTTGATTCAATTATCTTGTTATTATTATCTATTGTTTTTCATAAATTGGCACATATGTTGGGGATGAGCCTCCCAACATGAGGATTAGGTGATGGAATAAGTAGAGGACCAAACTCCAGTACAGAGACCACACATACCACTCAAGCTATATCAGAGAGTTTAGATAGAGGTGGTGGATCAACTATTCCATGTCATGACTAGTCATGAAGTGGTACCCACACCCATTAGAGACATATTACGAGTATAATATCTCTCTACGATATGGAGGAGTGTGCCTCGTGGCATGATGTTGTTGATGCGCCATATTTTTGGTGTCGTCAACCTCATCTAAATGTTGATGGGTGCTACTCATGATCCCACTACATCTAGCTCATCAATAGAGCCATACACATCTTCTACTCCACCACATGGTCCTCCTCCTCTTTCTAATTATCCTCCACATGAGTTGGTTGCACCATCTACTGATCCTCTTGCTTCCCCTCCACATGTGTCTAAACCCACATCCTCCTCCTCCACATGTGTCTAAACCTTTATCCACATCTCATCCTTCTCCTGCTTCCCCTCCACATGTGTCTGAACTTGCATCCACGTCCAATCCTACTCCTTCTCCTCCACATGCGTCACCATATTCAACTGATCCTTCTCCTCCTGCAGTTATGTCACCATCCAACAATCCTTGTCTTTCTCTTAGTCCACATGTGTCATCATCCACCAATCCACATCCTCCTCCTCTTCCTCCACATGTGTCATAATATTTTGATGCTTTGGACACAATGTTCACATCGGATATTGCTGCACATCTTCACGATATTGATAGAGAGATATTTGACAGTGCACTTTTATCGACATTTATTTATGAGATAGATGTTCTTGATAGAGGCTCTACCTTTGGAAGCAGAGACATTGATGCACTTAGCTCAAGTGGTGGACCTACTAGTAGTGGTATTGACTGACATATATATTGATTGTTTTATATTTGACTTGAGATCTATATATGACATGTTTATTGCATATTTTCTTGGGATGTATGTTCATATGTCTATCACTCATGTATATTTTGTTTTTCATATAACATTGTGGTTGTTGTTATTCTTGTTTGATTTATAAAATGTGTTATGAATATGTTAATGACNTATATATGACATGTTTATTGCATATTTTCTTGGGATGTATGTTCATATGTCTATCACTCATGTATATTTTGTTTTTCATATAACATTGTGGTTGTTGTTATTCTTGTTTGATTTATAAAATGTGTTATGAATATGTTAATGACGAACATTGTTAAAGATTTCTCTGTTTTTAAGTGAAATTTGATATGTATCCCTCATTTAAATTTAAAGTTTCCATATAATGTTCAACTTTAATTACTTTTATGAAAGCGTTTAATTTGGATTGTGATTGCAAAAAGTTATAATCATTAATGTCATATAATGTTTAAATGTTCTTCAAGATGAATTGTCAGTTGTCCATCTAGATATAATATGTTGATTAAACGTTTATAGAAATAAAAATACTTAAATATGATGAGTGAAATGATTGTGATTTGAATATTTATGTATTTTTCATATATTATAATAAGAACATTATAAAATAATTATTCACTAATAATAATGATGATGATGTAATAATTATGTATTTAAAAAAAAATCATTATTAAAATATTATAAGACAAAGTTATAATATATTTGTTTGCTAAAATCACGATTATTATATTTTATTAATATTTAATTTTTCCAAATAATTTATTAATTTATATCATTCAACAATTATAATATATGAAATTTATTGCCCGCAGGGGTGTAGACCGACTAGCAAGTGTCGTGTAAATGGGAGGAAATATGTAAATGAGGCCTCAAGTTTGATTCTCACTCCGATTTACTTATGCCCCATGCTTGCGGGTTGTGTGGGCGCACCTGGAGGTTATAGAGGCAGTAGACGAGAATCGATCCCATGTCACGCAAGTGCTAGAACCCCCTGTTGCCGATTCCGCCAGTACAAAAAATTATATATATATATATATATATATATATATATATATGAAATTTATTCAATTAAATTTAAAATACTAAATATAGAGAATAATAATACATTTTGAACTATACACTTTCTATGAAATGGTTTCACATTATTTTTGCTCTAATACAAACTTTATGAATCTTCTATTTAAAAATAATATCGCCCAACATTGTATAATTAGTATTTTAAGAATTAGTAAAAAATGACAAAGGTTTTTATACTTTTAGATAAGTATGGATTGTTAAAATCTTTCTTAATTCTGACCATCTAGAAAAAGACTCTTTTAGAATTTCCATGTTCTTCTATATTGACACTTATTTCAAGGAGAATGTAAAAAGAATGTTTAATATAAGTTTATATGATTATAAAACTAAAGGATAGAGTGGAATAGGTGAAGACCATGATAGTTGCATTGGTTAAGGTGGGGAATGCCATCAAAGTTGGTAATGTCAACACTGCAAGTGTGAATCCATAACTCATAGATGTTGCACAAATTTATTTTGTTGGAGTTGTACTTAGAAGTTTCATCAAAGTAAGTATATATTTATTTGAATTTTGATTTTTTCAAACGACAAAATTTTTGAGGTTTGGATATTTTTTAATATATTCATTTTTTGTTAAATAAAATATAATTTAAAATAAATCTTTACTATTGTATGTCACCAACTTCGTGATATCTCAATTAATGCTTAGTAATTCAAAGGTTAACATGAACATATTTTAATACAATACAACATAAATTTTCTATAATAAACAATAAATATGACAATAAAAATATTTCAAAACCACTTCTTGTGCTTGTACTATTTAATGTATTTTCAATATGGTGGTTATAAATGGTTGTTAACTTTTCATATCCAACAAAATTATAAAATGAAGAAAAAAAACATAATTGTCCATTATAGATACCCATAATAAAATTACGCATCCATAATATAAATGTCCAAAAAAATCATTTACAAATTAGTCTTTGTTGCCATGACCCTGATTATATTCCTCGCTTGGCATTGTAACATTGTTGTTCTAAAAAAGATGTTTAGATCTCGAATCATGTCTCAGTACAAACCACCAATCCCCAGCCAACACATTTGGGTTAAAAAACACTTGGTTGCAATGTTTTGGGAAAACATAAGGCTCCTTACTTTCAACCCACATTTTTTAGAGTTAATACATATTAGCCCACTATCACAATCTTCCTTTACAATTATCTGGTCGAAGGTATCTCACCAATTGCAACAAAAAATAACACATTCAAACAATGAGAAGTCCACTTGCATGATCTCTCGTATCTTTCCAATGTTACCTAACTTCCCCTCTATTAGGTTTTGATCACGATGGCCAACATGACTACATTGGTTGCACTCAACATCCACTCCATAATCTCGTGTGATGTGTCCATCATCAACATACTCAATGAGAAAATGATGTCCATATGCCCACATAGATGGGAACAAATGCACCTGTAAAAATGCGAACAAAGTACTGTGTCATATGTCTAATAATTGAAAGCATTAATAAAAACATAATACATGTTACAATTCAAATGTGCAATATTCTAAATAGAACATGGCGCTTAGAGAGGTTATTAAAGAGTTGTTGCACCCAATCCCTATGTTTAGTGCATTTAGATATTCTCCACTTGGGTTACAGTCGGACACCACATATTTCTCTTGTATCTGGTTAGCCACCCAACTGTTGGGACCTATTTTTAGCATATTTTTCTTTTAAATGATTAGGATAAGGCATGCTTATACCATTCAACTGTTTGAATTCTTTCATGTCATTGTCTCATTTCCTTATTTTCTCTTCATACAATTCGTTAATGTATACAAAATTCAAAACAAATGCATGAGATCAAATATATATTATCAACTTAAAGAATGAATTTGTTGATGGCATCAATTTCTAAATTCTCTAATGTATAGAAGAATTCAAAACAAATAGCATGGGATGAAATATATACTATCAACTTCAATGTAAACAATTGATTTGTACTAAATTGAAAAAATATAACCGACTTTCTCTTTATCAAGTGCCTTTTTTCATTCTTTTAGAGTAGCTCCCCTTTCCTTTTGTTCTCATCTTGATGGTCATCCCAAACGAATTCCCATGTTGTGTCGTCAATTTGCTTGATGCACTCACTAAAATAATAGAACGACTCGTATACTATGTACCCCTCTGCCATAGAGCCCTCCGATTTTTCCCTTTGTCGAACAAACCTCTTCAATTTTTTCCATGTATCTCTCTAAGAAGAACATCGAATGACATCAAAGCACCCCAAATAATTCAATCTCATTAGGTAGGTGAATTAGACTATGGACTTGCAAGTCCATAAAACTTGTGGGCAGTTCCTTCTCAAATATACAAACAATCTCAACTATGTCTTGACACCACCATAGAATGCTATCCATATGAATCTCCCTTAATGTGATCCAATGTACAAATGCAAATAATTTTGATAATGGCACATCCTAGGTCTTGGGGGAAGTCATGGTTTACACAACCATGCATGATCAAAGGATAATGACACTACAAAATAGACACACGCATAATTAATTTTCATAAAATTGTGAGTACATAACATATTTTTACCAATGTCAGTATAGAAGAAGAATCATGTATTCAACATACATACCCTCAGAAGGTTCAAATGGTCATGTGATTTCAACCCTGACAAATTCCCTTCTACAATGAAGCAACATCATAGAGTCGACCCATATAAAGAAGGTGCCTTCACATCCAATATAACATCCTTCTCTATAGAAAGATCATCTTTCTTCAAAATCCATGGGACATCACCTTCTTTAAGAGACCAAGAGGGACCAACCTCTCCTCTAGTTCATTTCTTGGCCAATGTCTCTTTTTAGTATTTGAAGAAGTAAGATATCTCCTAACAACTAATGTGTGGCTTTTATTCCATGATATGTGTCTCCAAAAAGAAGATAAACCATTTTTGAATATATGCATGGGATCTAGTAAATGACCAGTCTTAAGATGCTCCCAATATGGAAGCTCATAAAATACAAATTTCCTTTTCATCCCAATGGGAATTTTCTCAACATAAGTGTCAACAAACTCAGGATCATCGAACATAGGTTCCTMATTTGAATCAAACAATTATTCCATTTCCTTCTCTTTCTCTRTGTCATATGACCTATTCCAATATGTTGGTGTCATTATTTCAAGGTTYTGGGTTCTCTCTRGCTTACCATTGAAAGAAGACACAACTCTTCTATAAGGGTGGTCTTCTGGGAGGAATACCCTTGAACAGTCGTACACCAACTTTCATAGGTGGTGGGACCACCTAGCCTTTATAGAAGGTCCATAACATTTACATCCATGATACYTTTTTGTTACAAAACCTGTAATGTTATCATATACATAGCATGTTAGTGTCAAAAATATAATTGTACCAAATGATGTATGCCAAATAATGTTATAGATATAAAAAAAAATCATATGAACATGCTTACCAGAGCAAACTCCTAGTCTTGGATAATCGTGCGTGGTGTATGCACATATTCCATACGACATAAAAGGCCTTTCCATTGGGATGGGTCTCGATACATCGTATACTTGTACCCCTTCCAATAATTGCTTAAATTCATTGATTAGTGGTTGGAGGTAGACATGCATACTCTTCACTTGTATTTTACCCAGGACTATAATAGCCAACATAAGATGTTCACTCTTCACAGACAACCATGGAGGGATATTATGATTGATCACTACCACTGGCCAAACATAATAGTTGGTGTTTTGGAGGGAATACAAGTTAACTCCATCCATAGTTATGCTCAATCGTAAGTTTCGTACTTCATCCTTGAATTTATCAGGCCATGTATCCTCTATATGCTTCATGGCTATTGAATATGTTTGGATTCACATAACTTATGACTCACTTATATGTGAGGCATGCCACCCCCGCACCATGGCTAATTGTTTCCAACGAAAGAGCTTTTGAATCCTTGGAATTATAGGCATGTGCCTCAATATCTTACGAGGAGGACCATGTGCCTTGCAATTGTTTTTTATTTATGGTACCTATCATGCCCACATTATAGACATATATATTTGTTCACATATTCATTTATGTATAGAATATGTAACATCCCCACTATAATCCCTAGTTTAATTAATTCTTATGTAGACATAATGTGTGGCTACTGCCAAAGCGATGTAATATGTGAACTGTATTTCAATGTTTTAATAATAAAATGTGATGCCAGCTGCTAAGGGGACATGGACAAGAGATGGGGGCTGAATTAATCCACAAGAGAGGGGAGTGTCTAGGATAATGGCCAAGAGGGATTCAAGAGGAAATACCCATGTATATTGATTTAACCCATTTTCTTAAATTTTCTATTTGTATATGAACCTTCTCAGTTCTGATTGAGTGTTCCCAAAGCCAATCATTGAATACATGTAAGAGGGTGGGTGTGAGTGGTCACATCCCAAAGTTATTGGGCAAATGGAGGTTGAGTAAAATCATCTTAGGGAAGAGTGTGAGTCAAGAAAGGCAAGCCAAAGAGAGAAATTTGTATGGGTTGGGGAAATCAGTTCTAGGGGGTAAATTTTTTGCATGGGAAGGGGAAAAAGAGAAATAAAAAGAGTTGGAAGTTGATGCAACCATGGAGGGAGAATTCTAGAGAAAGTTGGAGCGTAATTGAAGAGAATCAGAGTTGGAAAACTGAAGCGGCAGGTTGTTAGGCCCGATGAGTGAACTCTTGGGCGAGTTGCACTAAAATAACAAGTAGTTGTTGTTGGTTTGTTGATATTTTTCCTAGCAGTAGTTTCCCTTGAGTTCCCAGTTAAGATATTCCTAGTTGTTTGTGCTAGAGAGACCTTGATAAATGAATGAATCACTCCTTGGGTTAGCCTTGATAAACAGATGGTACATCCCTTGGGTTAACCTTGATAAAAGAATGGTGCATTCCTTGGGTTGGACATGTTAAGAGGAATAGAGCTGGTGGGAAAATTAGGGTAGCTGTAGGGAAATATCAGTTGGGTTGAGAGTTTTATGAGTTATGAGTGGACTGTGAGAGACCACCCTCTTTTTTGGATTGCTAGCCTCAACTTGATGGTGACTGACTGTTGAGATTTGGAACAATCAGTATATGGTTAGGTGGAACGTCAGTCCCAAGTAGTTGGTTGCACAACTGTTTTGAAAAGATAAGTGTTTAATCTTGTTATTATGTTAAATGATGTGTTTAATTGTTGTGCATGAACTCTGTGTAAATGAGAATGATTTATATGCTACTATAATGAGTTGTTAGATGCATTTCATGTTGATTAGTAGTATGTTGTGAATGCTTCTATTTTTTGGTTAAAGAGAGTAGCTAAATCTGTTTTAGTTAGCTAAAGAAAGCTACAATATATTGGCTAATAGTAAAATAATTAATTAGTTAGATGAAATTTTGTTTTCAAGAATATTCCACACTATAATGTCACTCAGATGGGCTGGGGGACGTTACATTATGGTATTAGAGATTCTAGTTCAAACATCGAGCTTGTATGGGCCAAGATGGTTGTGAATTTGTTAAATTTGCTATTGCAGATATTGCCTGTGAACAATTTGGGGGGGAAATCAGAGATTTTAGAGAGAAATCTGCAAATTCTATGAGTGAAAGGAATTCCTCTTCTAACAGTTACAGCTCTTGGAATTCCTTGAATCTTTCCTTGCTACATGAATAGCGATGATTATACATGCATAGCATGAGAGGAATTATGCTACACATGACTTGGAGTTAGCGATGATTATACATGCATTGAAAATGTGGAGGCATTACCTTATGGGTTAAGAAATTCAAGCTAAGGACAAACCGCTGTGGTTTGAAGCATTTGTTTGGACAACCAACATTAAAGGCTAGGAAAACTAGATGGCTGGAATTTCTGAGTGAATATGACTTCGAAATTAAGCACATAAATGGAAAGGAAAATCAAGTGGATGATGCATTCAACAAGAGAGCTCATGAAGGGCATATTGCAACCATTAGCATGTACGAGACAAATCCGAAAGACAAAATTGTTGCAGGAGCAAATTTAGATCAAAATTATTTAAAAATAAAGGATACATTACAACACGGTAATTTTGAGCAAAAAATTAATTATTATGAGCTAAAGAAGATGGAATTCTCGTGTACAAAGGTAAGGTGTATGTGCTAAATTCCCGGGAGATGAAAAATTCAATGTTGAAGGAGATGCACAATGTTCCATATGATGGGCACCCATGATATCATAAAACAATTGCAGCAGTAAGAAGCCAATATTTTTGGCCAAGAATGAAGAAAGAAGTGGCCAATTACATAGCTAGATGTCTAGAATGCCAAAAGGTAAAGACAAAACATAGACACACAACAGGTTTGCTACAACCATTGTCCATTCCAGAATGGAAGTGGGAGGTAGTTACAATTGATTTTATTACTAAGATTCCCAGAACATTGAAGCAACATGATTCCATCATGGTGGTGGTGGATAAATTGACTAAAGCAACACATTTCATTCCAGTAAAGACTACACACAAGGCAACAAATATTGCATATATTTATATGAGAGAAGTTGTTAGGCTACATGGAGTGCCTAAGGAAATAGTTTTAGACAAAGATCCAGATTTTACTTCCAATTTTTGGAAGGTTTTGTTCCAGGGATTTGGGACAAATTTAAATCTTAGTACAACATATCATCCAAACTTAGATGGAAAAAAAAAGGACTAACAGGATAATTGAGGACATGCTTGGAATGTATGTGTTGGATCAACCATCAAAGTGGGAAAATTATATTCATTTAGTTGAATTTTCCTATGACAATGGGTATCAAGCCTCATTGAAAATGACTCCATTTGAGCCATTGTATGGAAGGAAATTTAAGACTTCGGTGAGTTGGGATAATTCAACAGACAACAGTTGTTGGGAAAAAAATATTAAAAGAAATGGGAGATCAAATGACAAATATAAAGCATAATTTGAAGGCTGCCTAGGATAGGCAGAAAATTTATGGATACAGAAACAAAATTTTCAGATATTTTAAAGTGGGAGAACATGTGTTTTTGAAAGTGAAGGCAAAGAGAAGTTCACTAAGATTAATAAGCTACCTGAAGTTGGTAGCAAGATATTGCGGGCCTTTTGAAATATTAGAAAATATAGGGCAAGTTGCATACATGTTATCTTTGCCTGCATCCATAAGAGTGCATAATGTATTTCATGTGTCATTGTTACAGAAACATGTGCCTGATCCTAACCACATAATTGATTGGAATGTGATCCAGGTAGAGCATAGAGGGGATTTCCAGGTGGAACCAATACGCACCCTGGACCGAAAAGTCAAAGTTCTCAGAAACAAATCCATAGATCTGGTAAAGGTTCAATGGACCTACTATGGTCTTGAATATGTTACATGGGAGCACAAAGAAAACATGTGGGAAAAATACCCGCACATTTTTGACAGTTTTGAAGAAAACATAACACAAGACTCCATTTTGAGTAGCTAAAATTCTGAAACCACATCTCATAGTCCCGATCAATTGTGTTGGGGACCTTGATAAAATAATGGCTAATTCCTTTGGTTAGCCTTGATAAATGGATGGTACATCCATTCGGTTATCCCTAATAAACAAATGGTTCCTTCCTTGGGTCGATGAGTTCAGAGGAACATGATATTTTGGTTGGAGTTGCTGCTGGAATTGTTAAATTGCAGAATTTTATTTCTAAGTATTGTGATGTAAATTTTCATATATGTATATTGGCATAGAGTGCACCAAGGATGATGCACAATTGTAGGGGAGGGGGAATGTAACATCCCCACTATAATCCCTAGTTTAATTAATTATTATGTAGACATAATGTGTGGCTACTACCAAAGCGATGTAATATGTGACTTGTATTTCAATGTTTTAATAATAAAATGTGATGCCAACTGCTAAGGGGGCATGGAAAAGAGATGGGTCTGAATTGATCCACAAGAGAGGGGATTGTCTAGGATAATGACAAAGAGGGATCCAAGGGGAAATACCCATGTATATTGATTTAACCCATTTTCCTAAATTTTCTATTTGTATATGAACCTTCCCATTTCCGATTTAGTGTTCCCAAAGCCAATCATTGAATACATGTAAGAGGGTGGGTGTGAGTGGTCACGTCCCAAAGTTATTGGGCACATGGGGGTTGAGTACAATCAACTTGGGGAAGAGTGTGAGTCAAGAAAGGCAAGCCAAAGAGAAGAGTGTGCATGAACTTTGTGTAAATGAGAATGATTTATATGTTGTTGTAATGAGTTGTTAGTTGCATTTCATGTTGATTAATAGCATGTTGTGAATGCTTCTATTTTGTGGTTAAATATAGTAGCTAAATCTATTTTAGTTTGTACCAGAAAGATACAAGAAATTGGCTAACAGTAAAATATTTTTTTTGTTGTAAATAAAAGTAGATCCTTATATTAATGACATTTGTAAGTTGTACAATGACAAGTGTGAGCCGCCTGTTTTGCCACAGATGGGAAACCAGAACAAGTGGATCTTATATGTTCTGAGTTTTACACATCATCATGTATGCTAGAATTGTTTGAACAAAACTGCTTAAACAAAATTCTGCATCCTATCTGCGTAAAAAAAAAATGTGTGCACAGTATTCAGATGGTCTCTAATACCAACTATTGACAGAGCTTCTATTAACAAAACTACATAAACAATATAGGGGAAAATTGTGTGTTCTTATATCTTGTTGCTATAGTAAACTAAGAAATCAATCCCGCAAATGGAATTGACGAAGAACCATAAACTGGAGACTTCACTCCATTGCCAAGCCTGGTTGTCCATGAATGTTGTAGACTGGGGTGAACAGTTGGCCACATGTTGGGCATCTGGTTCGCGCATGAGCATCTGCTAGTGTGTCGAACAAAATGCCCATCCTTTGGCCAAGGATTCTCTGAGAGTGCATCTGGTCGTCCTGTTTCTACCTGATTTAAAAGAGGAGTTGGAGTTTCTCCTCCTTGATTTGATTTGCACATTTTTGAGGTTGTTACTCCTCCTTTTCCTCGCTGGCGACCTCTGTGGTGATCTCATTGGCAGCCGATGCATTTTCCTCCACTTCCCAGCTTGGGGGGATTTCCTCCTCCACCATACAGATACCATCGCCGTAGTAGGGGTCCTATGGATTGAATTTTTTGGGGGGCAAGATATTGGTGGCCAGAGGAGAGTGCACGCACGAAGGTGGTGCATCCTCCTTAACCGAGCTTAAGCCATGGAGAAAATGAGGGGTGGATGGAGGAATGTGCATGCATGAAGGTGATTCTTCCTCCTTCACTGAGCTGACGCCATGGAGTTGAAGAGGAGTGGACGAAGGATCCTCCTGTGACCTCTGTTTGGTGTGTCGAGGGCTTGTGAAATGGGAAATGAGATCCAGTTGGGAGGGGGAGAGTCTATTACGACGAGATATGGTGTTGTGATAGCATGCACCCTATTGGATTTCCCTCTTTCCCTAAGCATGCTGGGAAGAGTATGGAGGTGATGGGATGTGGGAATGAAGGCAAAGAAATGGTGTTGGGAAGAGCGGGAGAAGGCACTGGTGGAAATGCATAGAAGGAGCTTGTGAGGGCCAAGCGAGTATGGCAACAAGAGGGTATCGGAGCCAGGGTAGGTGGCGAGAGTGCTCAATAAAAAAACATAGAGAGAAGCAATGCAGAATCTCTCAGAAGAGCCGAAGAGAGAAAATGGAGGAATACACTAGGGCAGATGGAGAATGGAATAATACACTAGGGTGAAAGCTCGTTTATTAATGCACACCCCTGAGTTGACAACCCCTCTTTCCATTGAAGCCGATTTGACAACTAGCCTGGGCCTGGTATGCCTGGTCTAACTTTCTCGTGCGGCCATTAACCTGGCTTGTCTAGCCAGGCGTACTACCATAACTATCCTCATGGTGTGATCCATGGGGAGGTTAATGACTGTGGGCTGGAAACTGGGGTTAATAACTCCCATCGCTTCTTGGTTCCATGTATCCTCTCACTTTGTCCAGGTGGCACCCCATCCAGGGGGCTAACAATAAAATAGTTAAGTAGTTAGCCGAAATGTTGTTTTTAAGAGTATTATGCACCGTAATGTCACTCATATGGGCTGGGGGAATCTACATAATATAATCATTTGGACATGCATGGTATGCTATGTACTCAAAACCCAACATTTTCAGCATTTTTTTTGCCTCTGCGCAACTACCAAGCAAGAGATTATCCCTTGGAAGTACCTTATCTTTAAGGAACCTACAATTATTGGGAAATATAAATGTACACTATCATTAAGCATGAATAAAATCAACCCTTTTCTTCCTTCATCGTGTGAAAATATTCCTTGAAAAAATAGGGGACTTAATGGTTAGTTACCTCAAAATTGTCGAGAAACACACATCTGACATACCATACATTGCTTTCAATTTGTACAAAAACATTGTTGTCCCTACCTGGGTAGACCTTGCAAAACCCCTATACTTGACCAAATAGAGGAGTGGTGGAAGCATATTTCAGGCTTTCGTATAACGTATCTACGACATCAACATCATCCCCTAGTTCATTTTTCTGGAATTCATCTAACAACACTCCCTCCATGGTTGGGTATCCCACAAGAAATAATCCATACCAACCTTTATATCGTTTCCTTCATCCCCGACATGTGAATAACTAGTGTTACGGTCGAGGTTTTGAATTGGTGACTCAAGATGTAGTGTGTTAAGAACCAAACATCAATATAGCATAGAAAAACCTCA
>ML826825.1:48727-62096 GCA_009831015.1 Picea engelmannii
TAAATGTTCAAGTACAAGATGATTCAAAATGAAAATGTCTCCTTAGTATATATAGGAGACTAGGAGGTATAATTACAACTAATGGCCTAAAGCCGACATAAATAAAATAACATTACTAATCTAAATTACAACTAATGGCTAAAACTGACATAAATAAAATAACATTACTAATCTAATATGCCCCAATTAAGGGGTAATGAGCCAATATTAGGGCTTAACATGGTGGGAATTGAATAAGTGGTTGTTTCAACATTCTAGTATGCTTCCTCTTCGAGTTGTTTTCATTTAGTAGCAAGCTCACAACTTGACATCGTAGTGGAGTGCAATAGTATATGGTGGACGGGTCGCTCGTCATCAAAATCCCGATTGTAAAAATTATTGAACATCACATCGATAATATTAGTAACACAATTCTTTTAATATGTTCAAACATTGTTATAAACACTTATTATAAGTATGGACATTTTTTCCCCAATAATAAACATGAAACCAACCTCTTTATAAAACAAATGTTGAATTAAGAAATACATTTACATTAGTTCCATTGAAAATCCAAAAATACAATTACTCAATCATCTTTTTCTTATGCCCAATGGGGTTGTCTACACAAAAGAGATTCAATTCACGGTGTAATACCATTGACCTAGGTTGGTTGCTGGAAGATGGCATGTCAGGATTGGTATTGTAAATAGTTGTTCATTTTCATCAACCATTTTCTTATGGTATATTTTCCCTGATAAAAGTTTGTTGAATTTTGGGACTATGGGAATATCTTGAGCATCTGAACTCGATCCTAAATCTTGATCCTGCAAAATTCAATGAAGAAGTATTCAATTTCACTTGCACACATAACATAAATTTAATGAGATAAATGAATTCTCAATCAAATTTAGACGTACTGCAATCAATGCGAGAGAACTTGTAGGACTTCCAAAAATATAGAATGAACTGGAATTTGAAGAATTGACCATTTGATATTATAATTTTTTTTTTCTTGCATTTGATCCAAAACCATTATCTTGGGTCACAAAACAATCTAACTTAAAAAATAACTTCGATTTTTTTTATAACTTAACTAGTGTGCTTCATCATATAAAAACACACTAGTGCATATGGATAAACTAAACACACCGGTGTGTTTGGTTCAGGGAAGCAACGAAGATTGACCTTCATTATTTCCTCTGCAAACTTAAACCTTCACAAAATTTAAATCCAAATGTTTATATTTGCATTGTACAAATTTAACTGTCTTACGATGCGTCATTACTTACACATTGCATCGACTGAAGCAAGTTAGAAAAATAACATGTGCTTACTATCAATACTTTTAAATTTATTATGAAAATAAATCGGTGCATTATACATACACACCGCATCGATGCGCTACTCACGGTATAGCACACCAAAACTGTAACTTAAAAAAAAATAGCATGCACGTTTATCATCAATGCGCCAAAATATACAATGAAAAAATGACCAAGAATTTGAGTTTTATGTCTATAATGGAAAACCCTATTCATTCTTTTGTTTGTTTTCCAAATTTTAGAAAGGATATATGTGCAATAGAGATTTATAGCAAAGATTTTGGAGTGGGTGGATTTTTTTTAACGAGCCAAATTTGAGGGGGATTATTATATATCACATAGAAATCTACAGAGGAGAAATTTCAGGTATATGATTTCATTTTATTAATCATCTTAATTATTCTCCTATTTGATTCAAACAATTTTTTGTGCATTCCAAACAAAAAAGGGGTTTCATAGTTACGTTCAATATTGAAAGCCCTTATTTCCTCAATGTTTTTTTTCTTTCTCTTTCCATATTTCACAAAAATAAATTTTGTAAGCAATTTATTTTATAAGGTTTGTTTATTTATATTGGACGTTTCCTATTCATTGCAATGAAACCACTCATTGCATTGGATCCCAAACCATCTTGTCGTTGTCGTTTTTTTTAAATGCATTCGCAATGACTGTTGTGCTTTATACATAGTAAGAGCACTGATGTGTATTTGTATGTAAACAACATTGCCTAATTTAAATTAGAAATAATATTAAAAAATCCTTTTCGCGGTCGGTATTGCACATTTTACATAGATAAGCATCGAGGCACATTGTTTATAAAGCGTACCATTGAGTTTAAAACAAAAAAAATATTTTTTTTATATGGAAATTGCCATGTCTTAAATTTGTTCACAAGTCGACGGTACATAATAAATAATACTTAAGAAGCCATGTTTTTCTTAATTCATAAAGCATCGACTGAATACAAAAATTTGTAAAACATTTTCCATTTAGCAACGCCAGTGTTGTATTGTATATATATGGTGGATGAACTAATGTGAATAAACATGGTTGACGCCCTGAAGCATATTAAGTTACTATACACACATAGATCTTATTTTAAAAAAAAGTTACTATACACACATAGATCTTATTTAAAAAAAAAGTTACTATATGCACATAGATCTTATTTTTTTTTTTAAATAAGTAATTTTTATATGTGATGATTTGTAGTTTTTTTTTTCCAAGGAGATTTTAAAAACTCCAAGGGACAAACAAGGGGAAAACCAAGACATGTCGGTGGGGATGTCCAAAAAAGTGTAGAAGAAGATGGTAAAAGAAATGAACATAATTTTGTCGCAAGAGGAGTCATCCCAACTACAATGTGCATCAGAGGTATATAATCATTTATTTATTATTTTATGTACATCGAATTCAATTATCGTGTGAAATAGTAATTTTCAATTGTTTTCTTGTAGACAAAAAAAATAAAAAATAAAATCCATTCAACACATAAGACAAGACGATGAAGAATAAAATGGTTGATCGCAAACTTTGTGAGTATTTACGTTTTCAGACTTTCTTAAGATTTCATGTTTGTTGTGATATTTATATTTAAATAATTAATTTAAACTTCTCAATGGATGTTTTATAGCAGGTGCTAACATACAAAGAGGATCCAACCCGTGAATTGATAAACATTGGGTTAACTATGGGTTGTGAGTTTATGTTGGAGAATGAAATATTAATTGAACAAATTGTAAGTTTCTATGTTGTTTAACTTTCCTTGTTTTATAATTAATGAAAAAACAAGAAAACCTTATATTGATTATATCGATTGTGCATTGTTGTGTCGTATTAAACATGCAAGAAAGAATGTATGGAATGTAGCCAACAAAGGATATTTTGAGAGTATTCATGAAGCATGACTTTGAAAGAATGTGTATTTTTTATGAAAGACTTGGTGCTAAGGTATGCTTTTTTATTTACGTGTTCATGTATATATATATATATATATATATATATATATATATTACAATTTATTTCTATGTTTGTAGATGGAAGATGAAGGGGTATAACATAAAAACAAACCGATCAAGAAAACTTTATGTTAAAAAACCAAAGTACAATTTCATCTACAAATGATGAAGAAATGAGGCTTGCACACAACTCAAGCGATGGCAACAATTTAAATGGTGAATGTCAATCAATATAATGTAATGTTACTACAAGTTGTATGTTTTGGAATATTTGTCATTGAAAATTAGAGATTTTGTTTAATGCACTCAACATATTGTTCCAATCACATGGGGGCATGTTACATGTTGTTCCTGAGTCTGTACTTAAGGCTTAAAGGTACAGTGTCAAGGCATCTGAAAGTGGTTAAAAGGTGGAGAAGGGAGAAACGTCAACCTTCGGGGAAGGAAACTAAGGAAGATTTCTTCGTTGGCGTTGTCTGGCTTCTAACTGTTCCTGGATATTTATATCTCGCTCAATGGCTGCCCATGATTGTTCAAGTTCGGCCTGGTTAGTTGTCATTTTAAGGATGGTGTTGAAGAGGTTTAAAGCGATGTGTGTTTAGTTCAATAATTTGGGTTCAACGTTAGGTTGAGTTGGTATAGGAACTGTCATGGGGGAACAACATAGGTAGGAAAAACTTTAAGAAAGGTTGAGTGTTGTCTCAGTTGGGTCTTATAAAAGAGAACTTATAGTTGCAGAACTAAAATATGGATGCAAATCTAAGGCTCGTTCCCGTAACTGTATCATATTTTTATAAAAGGTGTGAGATGGGAGAAAAACACTGAGTCGTTTACCGTGTAAGGTTCCAACCAGGGGAAAAAATCACGACATAAACGAGAGAGGAAAATATGTAAGAAAATAACCAATGTAACAAAGAATATATGTAGAATTCTGAAAATGCAGATTGGTCTTACACCGCTGATAGCTGGTGCAGAGGAAAGATAATAAACAATTACAGAAAACTCAAATTCATTCTCTATAGTAGTGGTCATACTAAATTATAGCGAATCACATTAATTATGAATATGAATTGCAATGTAAAAATGAGATACAAGGAAGCAAACTCGTAATACAGAAGTGACGGAATTGAGAATCTCTAGATCTGCTTGTATTAACTCTCAAGGTAAAAACTCTATTACAAATGACTCAAAAAGGTCCAGCCCCCTGTTTATTTCTTTCTGGGGTATATTTATACAATTTTTTACAAAGAAGGTAGAATCTCAATAGTCGAAAATTTTTGGTTATGACAGAAAAGAGAGCAATCACTCCATTTCTTCTACTCTGTCTTCACTTGGCGCCAGGTGTTCATCGTCGCGCCGACTCAGTGCAGGCGATACATCTTTCCACTAGATGAGATACGAGCTGTGAAGGCTCTGCTTGACAGCTGGCCTCAACAAAGTAACATTCTCAGGCCAACTGCTACATCTTGTCCTCCATTTGTGCACCGATGATGTTGAGGGCACTTAGTTGCGCGCTGGTTTTGATCACGTGCTTATCAACTTGGGCCATGTCCACCATATCTATCTGAGAGATATCGGTCGAATCTCTCTCATCCTTTTCTTTCAGATCAAGTGAGATCTGTTCCACATTCATTTGCATCAATGCTTCTGCATCACCTCCATTGTCAATACCCAATAGCTCGCCATCTATGGAATTAAAGGCTTCTTCTAAAGAATTAGTTACCTTTTGGGCTTGCTCCCTGCCCAGGGCAATGTTGTGCTCCCAATCCTTCAACAAAATATTACCTCTGGTTTGTTCTAGGATGGCGAGCCCGGGAGCACCTGCCGAAACTCTGTTATTCGTGGCTAACACCGCCTCCTGGAAGGAGACCCGAGCCGCTTCTGCATCCCTTTCTCTGCCAGCCAGGTTCTCGAAAACCTGATTTACCAATAGACAATTTTCCCGGATTTCTCCTATCCTGGTGAGCAAATTCTGTTGAGCCGAAGAGATTCTGCTCCAAATTCCAATTGCCTGGGCTTTGAACATTTCCACGTCGATCATTCTACTTTCGGCGATCGCTGCATGAGCCTGCAGTTCTTCAATCAAATTCCTCTGTTGACCCGCCTATACCCGGCCGTCTCGGACCACTAGTTGTGCTTGCTCCATTTTGGTTTTGAGCACCTCTATTTCATTTTTATCAGCCAGTTGGGCCAGCTCTATCTCCATGCTCACCTGGCCTTTAACATTTTCTATGGCTGAAGCCAATCTGGCCTTGAGAGTCCTGATCAGGCGATTTTTCCTTTTGAGTTGGTTCTTTAAAAGTCCGACCGAAAATTGATTCATCAATGCATATGCTCCTAGCGTCCCCGCGATCTTCATGGCGAATTGCTCATTCTTTTTGTTTTTTCCGTCGGTCATGACTTTGAACTTCTTAGCAGTCGACTCTCCCTCTTGGTAGAACTCCCTTTTCACCACCACTTTTCTATTTTTATCAAAGAAAAATTCGTTCGGAGGAAGCTCTTCTGCTCTTATGGGACTCAGCTCCTCATTGAATATCCATCCTTCTTCGATATTCCCCTGTGTTGACTGCAAGGGGGTGACAGAAGTGATGGGTTCCCTAATTTGTTTTGCTGATTTTCCTGGAGTATTGATAGGGCTCTGCCTTTTTGGTGGTCCCGGAGTCTTTATCTCGGTCTTTGGATCCTGTTTCTTTGGCGGGTCCGGAGTCTTTACCTCTTCTTCGGGATTCTTCGTTTGCCCCTCCTTGTCCTGGTGTTTTCCAGGATCAAGAGTTGTGTCCTTAGACCCTTCAACATCTTTTGGTTCTGTCTCGGAAACACCTGGACTCCCTCCTCGCAACACAGCGAGAAGACAACTTTGTCTATGTTCCTGGAATTTCAATAAAGCGGTTGTGTCTTCGGGTGCTAAGGATCGGATCCGGGCTAAAACTTCCTCATAATACGTCCCCCCTCGGAAAATGTCATCTGGGGGTGAATTCTCATGCTCAAATCTCTTGAGCCCACAATTAGCTAAATGGTTGCTCACAACCCTTTGTGGGTCATGTTTCTTATACTCGATGGAGACCAAATTTAGGTCTTCCAGGGCTACAGCCTCGGCTTTGGCATGCCCGAAATCTAACAAATAATAAGAATTCAGTCGAATGGGAAAAGAAGACCATACCTTCTTGGAGTACCCTTTTAATTCTTTACTCACCCCGCCAATTACCGTCTGCCGTGCGACCTTGTGACAAGCCAGCTTGTCGGGAATGAACAATGGCAGCGCATTTGGGGGAACAACAGCCCCGAACACTCTGAAGTACGAGAACTCTGCCTCCACGTACCAGTCCTCTATGCCACTCAGATTTGCTGCAATGATGTCCGAGACCCGAGGTGGTGGGTGACCAAAAATGGTGATATGCAGGGGCACCATCACCCAGTTAAAAATTTCATATGCGAAACTTTTCGCTTTATTTTCCCATAGCCTTTCGTGATATACATGTATGGGTCTGTTTTCGGCCGGAGTCCAATCCCAACTCATCAATGGAAATGGTGTCATGGAACATATCATATCCATAATATATGCGGACATGAAGAATGAGGACGACCTCCCACTTTCCTTCTGTTCCTGATACTCTGTGACCTGGTTGGCCAAACTATCCGAGAGTATCTTTGCCCAATTAAAAGAGCAACCTTCTGCGACCCGAAACATTAGAGGCACCCACGCAATGAAAAAATTTGATGTGTCCTCTCTCCCAAATAGCCAGCATGTCATCATGGCCACATATTTATACCGTGGCTCCAACGAAGCGATGGAATAAACGCCCTCGTCATTTGCTCTAAATTTTGCGGTGTGTGAAACCCAATACTTTATCAAACTGGGCATGGTTTTATCATATTGTGTGCACTCCTTATCTTTGAATTCCTCTAGGAACTCAACGCCATATGTGTATTCAGATGTCATCGGGAGCTTATACATGGTTTGGATATGTTCCGGCCTAAAAGTCCCGACCGTGACCCGCTGCCCGTTCATGATAGTACTGGTGGGTATGTCTACGTGATCCAATGTCCATCGGATCATGTCATAATACGGGAGAAACCGTGGTCTGGATGCTATCCTGTGCATTCCGGATTGGACAACTATCTTGTATTTTGTGTTCAGATCGTCCTTTTCATTGTCGTCTGAGTCGTCTGAATAATCCACCAATTCAGATTGCAGAGTGTCTGAAACAAATGACCAGTTGGAGACCGAGTCGACACTTCGGGGTGAAGTGTTGGAGATATTGTCTGAGCCTTGTCCTGCGACCTCGACATTCGCCTTTGCTGCTTTCCGCGGAGCCATAGCCGAAGCTTGCGTTTTCGCTCTTCTGCGATATAACTGCATATACATGTAGAAATTGGTTTACTCAGAAGTGATGAGCTTTGCGTGCTTATGAAAATGCGTTCGTTATAATGAAATGAAACTCTTATACATATTTGAAAACTCGGTACTTTTCAAAATAAGCCTGTCAACTCGTAATTAGAAATAAATTTATTGCGTAAAAATCCAATCTTATATGCGTAGATTTACCCTATTTCTCCATAAATGTCATAAATTTCTGGCGGTTTGACAGTCAGTCGAAGTATGGAGAGAAATGGCTACCTCGGGAAACGTGTAAGCCTAGAGGCGCTGGATATATCTTGCTTTAGCTTAATTAATCCAATCCCGCCAACATTAATCAATTTCTTCGCTATTCGTTATATCGTGGATTTTCTTTTAACATTTTGAGTCCCTAATTTCCGAGACCGCGAGGACCGATTTTGGTTTAATTAAAGGTAATCACGATTTGGAGGCATAATTAATTCTAAAATCGTTTTATTTTCCATATCACGACTCAGGACTTCGAAGACAAGTTTATGGGAGATTTATATGCCGAGTTGCAAAATCGCGAGATCGCGATAGCAAGGCTTGATTAAGGGGAAGATAACCTTGGATTAAGTGGTTAATTAATCATGTTATAATTACCTCGTGACTTCGTGAGTCAGGGTTTTGAAGCTGTAACTTTTGAAAAAGGAAGTGTCGAGTGGCGAACTACCGAGAACAACCTCGACCATGGTTAGATTTTTGCCTCTAACCCTTACCATGGGTTATCCAGAAAGGCCTCGCGTTCTCGACTCTCGGGGTTGTAAAAATAAAAATTTTGGTTTGGCGGACCCCGAGGCGCGAAACTCCGACGACGTCTAATCACGAGTTAAAAGACTTTATCCTGGTTATTTCTTCGAGTGAAAATTTAAAACGACTTCGACGTTTCGTGACTCGGGACGTGTGAATTTAAGAATTACGGTATCCAACCTGAGAGATCCCGAAGTAGAGCAAAAAGAGAGAACGTTCTTACGAAGGTAGGACTTGTTTCGAGAGTAGAAAAACGTCACTACTCACGCGACCAAGTTTCAGAGGTCTCATCCTCTCGGATGAAAAAAGAAAACCAACTTTAGACTTTCAAGTATCAATTTGAAAATTGTGACAGGCCAAAAAACAAGGGCGGCTCCAACTAGGGATCCCACCTTCCTGTGAGGCGGGAAGAACAGTAGACCATGTGCCAATATTGTTTCGGTAGGTGTTCCTGGGCTCGCCATCCCAGAAAAAACCAGAGGTAATATTCTGTTGAAGGATTGGGAGCACAACATTGCCCTGGGCAAGGAGCAAGCCCAAAAGGTAACTAATTCTTTAGAAGAAGCCTTTAATTCAACACTCAACCTTTCTTAAAGTTTTTCCTACCTGTGTTGTTCCCCCATGACAGTTCCTATACCAACTCAACCTAACGTTGAACCTGGATTATTGAACCAAACACACATCGCTTTAAACCTCTTCAACACCATCCTTAAAATGACAACTAACCGGGCCGAACTTAAACAATCATGGGCAGCCATTGAGCGAGATATAAATATCTAGGAACAGTTAGAAGCCAGACAATGCCAACGAAGAAATATTCCTTAGTTTCCTTCCCCGAAGGTTGACGTTTCTCCCTTCTCCACCTTTTAACCACTTTCGGATGCCTTGACATTGTACCTTTAAGCCTTAAGTACAGACTCAGGAACAACATCTTTCTAGCGCCGTTGTCAGGGACTGAAGTTACAAAATCTTTTCCTTGGTAGAACGACATTTGTTTTTCGTTGAAAGTGTTACCCTTTGATAGTGAACAAAGGGTACCCACCCTTTAAGGCTTTTTATCATTCACTTGGCGACTCCACTAAGAAATAAACTGGCATTCGGTCGAAGGAATACTAGACAAAACCCGAATGGTGAGCAGATTATGCCCGTTACCGATCCTGAAAAAATTCTAAAGGCAAGAGGCTCTTTAAGGCCAACCGCTGCAGTTTACCAACTTGAAATCCCATCATTGAAGGTTGAGAGTCCTTCCGAACCCTCAACTTCGCTCAGTCCTCACATTCCTTATCCTCCTTCACTAGACTTTCCTCTTCACGAAGAAAATAAATATTCCCTTTTTATTTTCCAAAACCCCCTGTATAACTCCCCACAAACAACGATGGCAGCCACCGGAGGAGGAGGTGGAGGGTTTATAGGAGGAGGTGTAGGTTTTATCAGAGGAGGAGGGGGAGGAGTCCCTCTAGGAGGAGGAGGGGGAGGAGTCCCGCTAGGAGGAGGTGGAGGTCAAGGGCCTGCCCCCCTCCCAGAGTTTTGGAGAAAGTCGCAGCTAGATACGCTCCATTAGTATTTCCCGTCCCCCTACACGATCTTCCAGAAAATTACATAAAAAATTTACCGAAATTCACCGGAGAGGGGGATCTGACTGAGGCCAAACATATAATTTTTTTCGACCAATTCCCAGATGTCTTCGATGTCGAACACGAAGATGTATATTCGAGACTCCTTGTCCAGAATTTTGAAGGTCAGGTCTAAGCTTGGTTTCGGAGCCTACCCGCAGCTTCTATCCTGTCATATGACGCTTTGGAGGATGCTCTCCTCCGACAATGGGGTGAGCGAAAGGACCATCTCTATTATCTAACCGAATTTGGGTCTCTGAAGAAAAATAACTCAGAAACAATCATGGAATTCATTCAGAGATTCAACAAAATGTACAATAAAATCCCAGCTGAGGTCAAACCATCCCAACGTGCGGCCAAAGTGACTTTCGCCGGAGCTTTCGATCCAGATTTCGCACTACTTTTGCGAGAGAGAAGGGGAGCCACCTTAAACCGTATGCAGGACGATGCGGTAGAAATAGAATCTAATATGATGGCCTCAGGTAAGCTTAAGGCTAGATTAGAGACTGGAAACCGAGAGACCAAGTGATTTAGAGAACAAGTAGGTCCTTCAGGGTCCAATAGATCCTCAGACGATAGGGTGGACGATATGGCTAGAGTTATTAAAGAGTTATCAAATAAAATAGCTCGGATGGAACTCGAACAACACAAGGCTGACTCTTACTCCAAAAAAGAATTCAAGAGGAACCCAAACCCCCTGAACCAACAAAGACAATTAAAAAAGGAAGATAAAAAAATACAAGCTCCCTTGAAGAATGAAAATTTTATAGGAGCTAACGATTTTCAAGACTTCAAGGACTCAGATAATGATGTCACGAACTTCGATGATGACTGTAGTCAACCATATCTGACTCGCGAAGACTATGAAAAATCTCTTAATATCCTAGAAGCACAAAATGAGAGTGAAGAGGATGATCACACTGAGATCTGTGAAGCCCAACCAGAAACTGAGATAATGATGGCTAATTTTCAACCGAGGTACAACCTGAGATCTAAGAGTAAGCCTACCCCGACGACTCAACCCAAGAATATCCTTCAATGAGGTCAAGCTTACGAACCTTCGTCGGACCAGACCTTATCATTCAACAACAAAACTAAAGTAGTAAGCACTCAAGAGTCCGGGGTGGAAAAAGTTGAAACTCAAACATAGGAAGTCGAACCCGTAAATAAAGCTACATCTTCAACTAGGACCATGAATGATAAAGTTGTCTAGACAAGTAAATCAGAAAGGAAGAATTCAGAGGTCTCAACCAGAGAAATCGACAAGGTGAGCGGAGGTTTCAGTTTTGAAAATGAGTTAAACAAAATTAAGATACCAATCCCGTTGGTGGAATTAGCGAAAAACCCCGTTTATCACAAGCAAATTTCCAAAATGATAGGTGTCTCTGAACTAGAAATCCAGTCTGATGTTATAAACTTGGAAGATGATAGACCTAACATCACTTTTGGTCCCCACTTTGAAGGGTCCAAAGACAACATTACCAATAAGTGTAACAATTACAAATTGTTGCAATTTTATTATTGTGGACCTTTACGTTGTCCCTTTTTGTATGACAATGGGTCTATTATTCATATATAATAAAATGAATTTTTTATTTCATTGCATTGTCAAGTGTTGTAAAATGTTGCCTTCCTGAATAATTAATGTGTAGATGATTTACATTGTTACAAATAATAGAGGTGCAATTGGTTGTATAACTCATTAATGCAATCATTATATCAAAATGAAATAACAAAAATATAAAACAATACTATTATTAAAAATAAATAAAATTGAAATGATTAATTGAAAATTTGTTAAAAAAAATGAATAAACACACACACACACACACTAGTGCATTGTATTATTTTGAATTCACTAAGAAGGTGCATGCCATAATATAGAAAACAATGTGTTTTGAAGAGTCATACGCACTGATGCACATTAATCATTATAACGCACTGGTACAAACTATTGACAAAACACACCATTCCGTAAATGATAAAACGTACAATAATATTCATCGTTTCAAAATTGTATGGTGCTCATGTTTAAAAAATACATCGGGGCACTAAGAATAATTTACGTACAGATGAATTAAGTTTATTATATGCACCAGTGTTCTAAATATTATTTACGCACCAGTGCCTTTACTATAATGTGCGCACCAATGCTTAGTAAATATAATGGCGCCGACATCTCACCTTGAATATTCAAAATTTCACTATCCTTTGGTGCACATTGTAAAACAAGCACTGATACATACTAATTACAGAAGCACCGGGGTGCACACAATATTTAATGCACCGGGTATTGGGACAACATGATTGCACCGGTGCTCATTATAAATTAAATGCACCTGGGCATACAAAACCTAAAATGCACTGGTGCTTCATATGCAAACAACGCAAAACCAGTGCGTAGAAATTATAAGAGCATTGATGCTTTTCATACGACGCAAAAGGAAGAAACAATGCACAATAGTTATAAATGCACCGGGGCATTGTTTATTATATTAATTTATTAGGGCATTTGTATCATATTAACACACCAATGCATTTGTACTATATGAACACATCGGTGCGTGTTTGTCAACACCGCACCAGTGCGTTTTGACAAGAACACTGGAAAAAAAAACTCTGCTATAACCTCCACCCGCCCAAATTTTTTGAGTTATATAGAACATCTCCTAAAACCTCCGTAGTCAATAGAGGAGGTTAGTAGCAAAGTTTTTTTTGAAAATTTTGTCAAATTTTGTAACACTAAAAATCTTCACTAGAAGGTGTTCTCCCTGTAGTGAATTATTAGCCCTTATCCTGAAAGGGATCTTGATTCAGATTCAGAAGTTGTGTTTTAACTACTTATGAAAGGGTGGTTTAGAGTATTTAGGATCTCTTTTGGTAAACTGGAAATGCATTTCCAAGCCAAAAAGTTTGAGAGGATGGGCATTGAAAGATATTGTTGTTTTTGGTTGTGCAATGGCAGCAAAGTCCCTGAGGGTTTTTTGACTTGTGATAGCCTATGGAGGCATATCCTGGTGGATAAATATATATCCCATGTGACTATTCTAGACTGGGTACATAAAAGGTTCAAGCCCACCAACAATGTTTCTAATTAGTGGCAAGCCATCGCCCTAGCATTCCCAATTATTGGTCATTTCTTGGCTTCGACAGTTGGCTCAAGAGCTCAAGTGAGGATTAGGACAAATGCCATCGTTGGTTGTGGGGATCACATATTTCTACCATAGGATTTAGTGGGTTATCTTTAAGAGCTATGCATTTTCATGCTCAATCGAATCAAAGATGAAATTTCTTCTACCGTATGGCAACAAAGTTGGATTTCAACGAAGGATCTAGGTCTAGAGAATCACTGGCACCTAGTATGGG
>ML826825.1:62196-93514 GCA_009831015.1 Picea engelmannii
GTCATTAACATATTCATAACACATTTTATAAATCAAACAAGAATAACAACAACCACAATGTTATATGAAAAACAAAATATACATGAGTGATAGACATATGAACATACATCCCAAGAAAATATGCAATAAACATGTCATATATAGATCTCAAGTCAAATATAAAACAATCAATATATATGTCAGTCAATACCACTACTAGTAGGTCCACCACTTGAGCTAAGTGCATCAATGTCTCTGCTTCCAAAGGTAGAGCCTCTATCAAGAACATCTATCTCATAAATAAATGTCGATAAAAGTGCACTGTCAAATATCTCTCTATCAATATCGTGAAGATGTGCAGCAATATCCGATGTGAACATTGTGTCCAAAGCATCAAAATATTATGACACATGTGGAGGAAGAGGAGGAGGATGTGGATTGGTGGATGATGACACATGTGGACTAAGAGAAAGACAAGGATTGTTGGATGGTGACATAACTGCAGGAGGAGAAGGATCAGTTGAATATGGTGACGCATGTGGAGGAGAAGGAGTAGGATTGGACGTGGATGCAAGTTCAGACACATGTGGAGGGGAAGCAGGAGAAGGATGAGATGTGGATAAAGGTTTAGACACATGTGGAGGAGGAGGATGTGGGTTTAGACACATGTGGAGGGGAAGCAAGAGGATCAGTAGATGGTGCAACCAACTCATGTGGAGGATAATTAGAAAGAGGAGGAGGACCATGTGGTGGAGTAGAAGATGTGTATGGCTCTATTGATGAGCTAGATGTAGTGGGATCATGAGTAGCACCCATCAACATTTAGATGAGGTTGACGACACCAAAAATATGGCGCATCAACAACATCATGCCACGAGGCACACTCCTCCATATCGTAGAGAGATATTATACTCGTAATATGTCTCTAATGGGTGTGGGTACCACTTCATGACTAGTCATGACATGGAATAGTTGATCCACCACCTCTATCTAAACTCTCTGATATAGCTTGAGTGGTATGTGTGGTCTCTGTACTGGAGTTTGGTCCTCTACTTATTCCATCACCTAATCCTCATGTTGGGAGGCTCATCCCCAACATATGTGCCAATTTATGAAAAACAATAGATAATAATAACAAGATAATTGAATCAAAATGTTATAAAAAATTACATGTGCATTAAATAAGATATAAAAATATGCAAATAGATTTATCAAAAAATACTGATAATATTACCTCTCTCAGATGTTGGCTCATTTGTTGTAAATCGGATGTTTGGACATCCTCTCCAATCCATCCCCATGTGAGGGTACTCTAAAATATTGAGGACAGGATTGTCCTCGCTAGCCAATAAATCACATACCTCCCTAATGACCGGAGAAATGAGAAACTCATATTGGCCCCTCTTGAGCATCAACTATCCCCACATGCGCATACATGCATCAAACATAGGCCTAGTAGGAAAGCGGGGTACCGCTATCTGAGTGGTATGAACCCTCTCAAAAAACAGTGTAAATAAATCTGACGCAAACGGGAAAAATCTCGTCACATGTAAAATTGTGTGGCAATGATCTGATGCATGATAAAATTGTCTCAAAAAAATATCAAACCACCTAATTAATTGAGGTCCCTGCAATAAACTATCTACATAATACATCACATAACAAATATCACACTTCCCATCAGACCTATATTGTGACAATACAAAGAGAATAAGACATAAGTACTTAATGTTCTCTCTACCAAATGCACTTATCCAGAACTGACCACCACGAACCTGGAACTCCATTACCAGATATCCTGTCATTTTACACATTGATCATGTTGCTATCAAATATTTAATGAATAAACCAATCACCAATGGCAGGGTCACTAGACGGTTTCTTTTATTGCAAGAATATTATATTACCATTATAGATAAACCAGGAAAAGACAATGTAGTTGATGACTTCCTTTCCAAAATAACATCTAATGAGAATGAACCTCCAGTAGAAGATTTTTTTCCAAATGAAGACCTCTTTGTTGTATCTACTAACTCACCGTGGTTTGCACATATTGCTAAATTTTTGGTCGAAGGAAAAATTTTGCATCAGTTAACCCCCAAAGAATGACAAAGTATAGTCAGGAAAAGTGAAATAGTTTCACGGATTGATGGTTACCTCTTCTACATTGGGCCTGATTTGATTATCAAAATATGTGTACAAGAAGACAAAGTCCATGAAATACTGAAATCCTATCATGATGGGCCATGTGGGGGCCATTTTGACCGACCACACTGAGAGGGGGGTGAATCAGTGTGAGGCTCTTTTTATGCTTCTTACAAAACTTTAGTTAGGAATCACCATTTCTTCATTATTTCCATTCACACTTAGTTGCTTGCATGTAAACATATCTCAACAACATACATCAACAATAAAGAACTTTGAACCATCACAATAATGAACACAAAGAGCACCATATATATGTTTAATATTTTTGTATTATATGTTACAAAAGACTACAATCTCAGGTTTTGTCAGCACCAACTGAAAAGAGAACCAACTCAAAGAGAGCACCAAATTTCAATTGCAAGACCCATCCAGCATATCTCAGCACCAACCGAGATGTGAGGAATCCAACCCTCAAGTACAAGATCCATCTTGTAGATAGAAAACAATATGTCAAACTGTACCAATAGTCTATACCAAGACAAGTGCATCAACTATGCACAACAGGACCTCTCACCTCGACCTGTCTCATCAATCTCACCATCCAAATCTGATCTACTCACAAAGATCAATCATCAAGTAAAATCTCAACCATATGCACAATATCACCAAGTTAACCGACATTATACCTCTAGAAATACACCATACTCTCCATAAACCAAATACCATAAACCCCTACACAAGACCATGTGCCAAAACCATACCTTTAATCCTATAGCAATCATCAAGACCTATACCATACCATGAAACAATTGGAACAATTCCAATATGCAAATCTGATGTGGTTACCGAATTGCCAACTTTTTGCAGCTACCAAATATGTTGTCGTGATTTTGCTGTCGTGATTCTCCTGCCACGGTTTTGCTGTCGCGATTCTGCTGCCGTGATTTTTCTACCGTGATTTTTCTGTCGCGTTTTTTCTAGCGCGAATTTTCTCTATCAATAATACATTCCCAAATAATCTTTCGTTAATGGATATTCAATATGCTCAAAGATCATACTCATAAGAGACCCTTGCTCTCTTGTTTGTACTTCTCTAAGTATTTTCCTCTAGGGGTTATCTTCTAACCAACTTACCCAACTTCCTTCTTTTGGGGCTAACCCACTTCTAACCACTTTGTCCACTTACAACCACTCTATCCACAAATAGTGAACTCTCCACTTCTAGTTGCAACTAATTTATTTTTAATTGTTTTCTTGTTGCAACCACTTAACCCATGACTAACCACTTTGACTAGTCAACTTCTTCTAGGAGCTTCTAGAATAATTGGACTTATTTGACCTTCTAGGGGCTTCTAGAGAACTCATGAGCGTTCTCCAACTTCACATGGCCATAACTCTCTAACCGTGAAGAGTTATCTGGCATTCCACATATCATTGGAAATGGCATGACATATACTATTCATCTAGAATAGTTTCTCCTGCAAATTTACTAATCTTCATTACATTATTCCTCAATAAAACTTGGGTTCCCTAACCACATTGTTGGGCTACTCAACCACCTAAATATTTGGACTTCACAAAGCGTCTTCCCGTGATGGATTTCACCATAATGGGACCACTTTGAGAACTTTATCCAAGAGCATCTTCCCGTGAGGGATTTCACCATAAGGCGGCCACTTTGGAGTTTATCCATTTGGTTCTTCCTATCAACTAAGACATGGCATCAATGATACAACTCCCTTTAATATCAACACATCATTATGACACCACTTGACATCAACCCTTTGAAAAAAATTACATCAATGACCATATAACTAATGATCAATATATCAATGATACAAACAAATCACTATGGAAATAATTTAGATCAATCCCTTGACATCAATGACAACATAGTACAACAGTATTCTATCCAGGGTATTATTGGCCTATTATCGCACAAATTGTAGGTTGGGAAAAGCCCGACCCAATCAACAAGAGTGAGACAACTATGGGAGTATCTACCCACTGTCACCTTAGATAGATACTCCCCTCGCTTTAGTGAAGGAGTGTCACCACAAGGGGGGAATCTTGGTGAACCTAGGGGAAATGAGATGGAAACTAGTAGAATGAACAATGAAACCCCTATAGAATTACCAATGAAACTCCATGTATGCAAATTGAGGGACGTGAGACATCATCTCCTTAGTTACCCCTAGAAATGGGGGGGGTGGGGGTAACATGTGGCTCCTACTTGGGGACATGTTCTTTTCGTAAAGAGCATGAGAACCATAACATATCCTAGTAAGACTTGTGCCTACACACACTGAAACAAAAAAAACATGTTTGGGCATCTATGATGGCATGCTCATCCTTTGTTCATATAATCAAAATCTCAAAAATCAAAATTGGCAACTAATCTTAGAAAATAAATTTTGCATTTTTTCAAAATTTATAAACTAACCTGTAATATGAAGAAAGAAAATGATATAAATCAATGATGCAAAAAATTTAAGTAGAGAAAAATGAAAAGTGAAAATGATATGCAACTAAAATACCATGAGCAAACAAAATGCAAATGCAAGAAAGCAAGGTGACCTACCTACTTACCTAGAGCCTGGACCCTGAATAATTCAAGTTCCATCTGGAAAGTAATGTTTGAGGAGGGATGCATTTACCGACAATGGAATCCTCCTCCCTTCTACAGTAGTCAAATAGAAATAATCCAATCGAGATCGATATTTCCTCTATCTTGTAAGGCTCTAACCATAAATTGTCAAACTTTTGATCAATTCTAGATTTCTCCCTTCTTTTATCCCACATAAGAACCAAAACCCCTTGCTTGAATTCTCTTGGTCTTGCTTTGCGATCAAAGGTTCCTTTGACCTTATCCTGGTTTTTTACCATTTGATCGAAAACCATTCCTTTAATTTCATCCAATTCCATGAGTTGATCAATCCTCCCTTACAATGCCTCTTTATTTGTTGTGAAGTGTTGGGCTAATTGCAAGGATGGAATTTGGATGTCTTCCATCCCATAAACTAATTCAAAAGGATTTTTCTCGGTAGAGGTTTTATTAGTTATGCGGTCTACCCAGAGTGCATACTTGATTTTGTCATCCCAATGTTTCTTATTTTCTCCAAGAATATTGTTGTTGGACTTTGCTAACCCATTTCCTCGAGGGTAGTAATTTGAGGAGTGTGACAAAATGATCCCATATTTGAAACAAAACTCATTGAGTGCCACTGGGATGAAATCCTTGGTGTTGTCAGTGGTAATATTAGCAGAAACATTGAATCTAATGAGAACCCTTTCCTCGAGGAAATTCATTACTACTTCTTTTGTTTCCCTCTTTGTTGGAATGGCTTCCACCCATCGGGTGAAATAGTCTTTCGCGGTTAAAACCCATTGGTAACCATTTATATAATTGTATTTAAACTTGGCAATGAAATCTAACCCCCATTATTGGAAAGGTACCTCTATGACCACTGGTTTAAGAGGGAGGGAAGGGAGGCATTGTTTTCCAGTGAAGAATTGACATGGTTGACAGGATCTGACATATTGATGTGTGTCATAGAATATAGTGGGCCAATAATAACCTACCCTCAAAATTTTATGAGTAGTGGTGCAGGCAGCAAAATGACCTCCACAATACCTTGAATGAAATTTTGAAACCAACTTGTCTGCTTCCTCCTTATTCACATATTTGAGAATCACTCCATCGGTATTTCTCCATCCAAGACCATCTTGTGTCAGAAAATACTTCATATCTTTGAGCCTTAGAGATATTTTCTCATGATCAACTAAATGATCAGGCAAGTAATATTTTTCAAATAGTAAATAATGTTTGAATATTGTTCGTCATTCTCAATTTCACTTATGACAACATTGATCTGCT
Source organism: Picea engelmannii (assembly GCA_009831015.1). NCBI lineage: Eukaryota > Viridiplantae > Streptophyta > Pinopsida > Pinales > Pinaceae > Picea > Picea engelmannii. The sequence continues at coordinate 68,201 of ML826825.1, forward strand.
CTTTTTCTCCCATCTTGATAGCTTCTTGGTTGCTTTCCATAAACATCTTGTCCAACCATTGGCCTTTGATTGTCTTGGATGGATTTAATTTCCAAATCATATTCTTGAATTTGTTAGACCCATTTTCCTCTTGATCCAAGACAATCTTGTCGCGATAAGGAATCCTTTATAGTTGGGTAAGGAACAAAATCTTTAATCTTGTTATACCCCACGTATGTTCTAAAATTCTTGATGGATTTGACAAGGGCATAAGCTTGCTTCTCTATATTGGTATAGTTTATTTTTGATTCTCTGAGAGATTTTCTCATGAAAGAAATCAATTGTTCATCTCCTTGATCATTTTTTCTACAATAGAACTCTTGTGATGGTATCTTTTGAAGCAAATGAGAAAATGATGAAATATTTAGAAAGATCTGGGCTTATTAATACAGGTGTGATAGTTATTTCCTCTTTGATATGTTGAAAATCCTTTTTACCATCATCATCCCACTCGAAACAGGCTTCCTTATTTAACAAACGATTTAGAGGCCTCACAATTTCAGTGAAATTCGGGATGAACCTTCTTATGAAGTTGATATTACCAAAGAAAGACTGTAAGGATTTCTTGTCTTTAGGGTGAGGGATCTTCTTGATGGCTTCAATTCTAGAAGGATCCACTGAGATTCCATCCTTGGAAATGATATGTCACAATAACTTCCCTTTATCTACCCCAAAAATTGACTTCTTGTGATTGAGAGAAATACCATACTCTCTGCACCTTTGAAAAATCGTCCTCAAGTGTTGTATATGCTGAGATCTTTTCTTGGAGATAGAGGTCAGGTCATATTGGTATATCTCTATGAGTTTTTCGATTAAATCCCTGAAAGCATGATCCATGACTTTCTTAAAGGTGGCTCCTGCGTTGGTCAATCTGAAAGGCATTCTCAAATACTTATAAGTTCCCCAAGGAGTAGTGAAAGTGGTCTTAATTTGGTCATCATTTTACCAACACCTGGTTATATCCTGAAAATCCATCAAGCATGGACATCATTTATGCTCTAGTGACCCTTTGCAAAAGGTACTCCATTTTTGGTAAGCGGTAATTATCCTTAAGTGACGCTTGGTTCAAGTTTTTGAAATCGATACATATCCTAATCTCACTAGTATTCTTTCGGACAATCACGAGATTTGATACCCAGGATGAATACATGATAGGCTCAATTACCCTGCCTCGACCATATTTTTCAAGTCAGTTTGGAATTGTGGTGCAAATTTTGGATTAATTTGCCTAGGCTTATGCCTGAAAGATTCTATGCCTTCCTTGAGGGGAATAGCGTGTTGTATAACATCTTCCCGATAAGCTTTCATATCTTCATACGACCAAGCAAAAATATCCTTAAATTCCTTGATGATAGCTATCAATGTTTCCATTTCGTTGGAGGTTGTTGTAGATTCTAACCTTGTACAATATTTACTACAAACAAATTTTCATTAAAAGAACAGAAAAGATACAATGGCAAATACAAACATTACACAAAGATTTTTCCCCTAGAAACCCAAACCGGGAAAACCAACATATTCTATATTCATTCATAGTGTTACAGTGTTTACAATACAATATACATATAGGAGCAAGCGGTGTCCAAAACCCTAACCCAACGACCTGGATTAGTCAACAACCCTATTTCCTTAATCAGAAATAGAAAACCATCGGCAAAAAACCATGTGCCAAAAAACTGCCCAAAAATGTGACACGTTTCCCAAGGAAAACAAATTCTCATGGGTGTTTCCCCCTGCACCCCCCTCAAACCCCCCTACATGCACAATGAAACGCAGGCACTACTACTCGTGTAAAGAATATAACACATACCCAACAGTTGTCCCCTTCCCAAACTTAACCATTTTGGGGGATCAACTGGTGCCAATATTGAATTCAACGAATTCATTATCAATTTTGCTCGATGTCTTCCTCTTATACATGTCATTTCGATCAAACAACCTTTATAAGGGGACGATTCCCTTAGGTAAGGGTCTATCAGGTAGATCTATGATCTCAACGTTTGCTTCTTCGACCAAAAGCCTTATCCGAGCTTCTGATAATTCACCCTCATTTTGGAGGAAACATAAGATTTGGTGCTCATTATCAAATGCTTGGCAGTGCTCCAATTTGTCAGTTATTGAGAGCCTGAAGTTTACTTCCACTTTGTAGAGACCAATTTCTTTGAAATGTTGCAAAGTAGAAGAAGATATTGCAAGGTTGTCAGCTAGATGATCCTCTTCTCTAGGGATAGCTTCAATTGAAAAGTCATCAATTTTTTTCATGGCATCCCAAACAACATCTATGTATTGTTTCAACCTTGGGTTCTTTGCAGCAAAAATATTGTTAATTTGAGAAACAGTCAAATCTGATTCACCTCTCACGTGTAAGGATTTGATGTTCATATCAATAGCTAGGTAGAAACCCAAAATGAGGGCTTCATACTTGGCTATGTTGTTAGTGAAATTAAACTCAAGTTTGTATGAGAAAAGGGTAACTTCTTTGTTTGGAGATATCAAGACCACCCAACACCTAACCTTGAACTTAAGTGTGCACCATCAAAATCCAAACCCCAACATCCATCCCTTCTCTCCTCATCTTGAATCAGAGAGTTCGCCAAGATAAAGGTGATCTTGATTCCTACATTGAGAACTTGATGGGATGAATCAGTGCAATCTTTGATTGGTTCTATAGTATCCCCTTTATGGTTTTCATATCTTATGATGGCCTCTTCTGATCCACTTTTAATGGCAAGAGGTTCCTTTTTCTCACAGGGTGGAAACAAAATCTCATGGACACACTGCAATAAACTCTCTTTTTCTTTTTTCGTCACTAGTGTTTTCTCAATTTTTACCCTTTCTTCCACGGGGAGAGACATTCTTCTAGACTTTGGTCCCTCCCCCTTTCTCACGAAAGTTGTTATTTGACTAGCAGCCTTGTTGGTAGATTCCCTTTTCTCCTTATGTAAGTAGGATTTCATGACATCGAGAAGGTCGGGAGGCAAAGTAATAAAGTTCATAACTTGATTTATTTGTGTGACCTTTTCAGGAAGCTAAGTTTTCCTCAATTTCACATGCCCTTTCTTGGGCTTCAATCAAGATAGAAGGGTGATTTTCCCCTATAAAAAAACCACAAGGGTCCTTTATGGTTGACATGTAAGACTTGAGGACACTATTCTGAGTGGGCTTGTAATATTAAGGAAAACTTTTTACAAGGGGTTTGAATCGGTCATTAAAGTCATGTATGTTTTCCCTTGGTTTCCTCTTGCACTAATAAAGTTGATCATAAAGAGATGTGCAATATTTTATTTTTTGAGAATCTATTAATGAAGAGATCTTGAAAGACATCCCAGTTGGTAATTTCCCCTCGTGAAATATTTCCATACCACTCCTTGGCCTTCCCAATGAGAGAATAAGAGAAAAGTATCATCCATACATCCTCGTATTGGTCATAAGGTTCAAGAGCATTGATAAAGGCATCCAAATGATTTTTGGTCGTAGTTGAATCCTCTATTGAAAAGGTGGGAGGCCACTCTTTGAAACCCTTCAAGATCTTATAAAGTGATATGAAAATCTTCGTCAGATCTAAAGGCTTGTACTCATATTTAACCCACTGATTTTGGAGAGTGCTTGTCGAGCAAGGCATGGCCAAGGGTAAAGTACTTGAGGAGGCAGAAGAAGGTAAGGGATTATGAAGTTTGGGTACAATTTTAGGATGCTTAGGCAGAGGTGGAGAGCTAGGGTAGTCCATTTGTTGGGTATGTGTCATGACGGATTCTAGGATGGTGGAGTTACCATATGATCTTTATGGATAGCACACCAAGAGAGGAAATGGAACTTTCCTCTAGTGTATTTGCCACGCAAGCTAGGGGTAAATGATTTGGTATCAAATCTTTCCAAAGTGTCGACAGGGAATGAAAAATGATTCAAAATCCTCCCTAGAAATGACACCAAAATGTTTTCACACAAATTGTAGGTTGGGAAAAGCCCGACCCAATCCAAAAGAGTGATACAACTAGAGTAGCTACCCACTCTCACCTTAGATAGATATTACCCTCGCTTAAGTGATGATGAGTCACCACAAGGGGGGAATCCCGGTGACCCTAGGGGAAATGAGATGGAAAGTAGTAGAATGATCAATAAAACCCCTATATTTCAAGTTTGGAAGTGGAAAGAGGCCTGCAAAAGAGTCTTGTTGGTGAAGGGTAGTTTCCAAGGTGTTATGTGCTTGCAAGAAAATGTTAAATATTCCTGAGACAAGACGATTGATCAAGATACAAGACAATATAAGTCAAATAACCAAGGGGACAAGCAAGGAAAGATTTTTGTCCTAAATTACAGCAGTATATCAGATTTATATCAGCAAAGTAAACTAGCAAAATGTTGCAAAGTATGTTGCCAAAAGTCAAGTAAAAGATATTAGAAACTAAGCTTCAATGTCTAGTTTAACTTCCAGTGAATAGCACAAGACTTTAATGGAAATTAGGGTTGTTTGTTAGGTGTTATCAGTAAATTATTGTAACATCCAAGTGGCTGTAGAAAACAATTTCTACAGCAGAAAAATCTAACCACTAAAGTCAACAAACAATCCACCCAAAAGATAGCCAATGACAAGTAGATTAAATATGGCAGCTTGCAAGCAAATTTCAATGGTAGACTAGTGAGTAATGAGAGAGTTTTAAGAGTGTTTTTTCACAGCCCTAATGGCTGTATCATTAACTTGACTATAGTAAGAGAATTACCAAGCTAAGTTAGACACCCTAGTGGCTCAAGCAAGCTAAAAACATGAAGAACAACTTCCAATTTAGAGAATCACAAAATCTCTATTTTTCACATATTCCAATGCAATGATTTTATTTCTCCAATGAAAAAATAGACAAGTGCCTTATCAATTGGGTTATGGAATCTCTTGTTTAAGATTTAGGGTTTGCAACTTTTCTAGGGGTATAAGCCCTTTTACTTCCTATAGCATGCAAAACCTAGCACGGTAAATCTTGGAGGGTGTAAGCCCTTTTACTCCTTCTAGAAACCTTTGCAATAGCTTATCCACTTACAAAAATGATAGACTTGGTGGAGGGTGTATTCCCTTATACTCCTCCAAGGGTTTAGAAAATAACAACCATGAAACAAGAAGAAATACTAACAATATATATAAATTCCTTACCAATTTCAAAAGATAGCAAGTAAAACCCTTCTCTACTAAGAATATTCCACCATACATGAAAGAGCTAAGCATCCAAGAGATAGTTCACCACTTCCTTCTGTGATATAAGCAACTAGCATCCAAAATTTTCACAATAGATAGAGACATGCAATTTCCCAAAGAGGGAAAAAATTTCAGCCACGAGTATGTAATTCTCAAGTGAGATCATGTGCCTAAATGAAATGAGAAAGCCTCTATTTATAGGAGGTCTTGCTAAAATTGTTTGTCTACTTTACTTAGGGTAAAACAAAATTAAGGAGTTCGACCTCCTCTAATTTCCCCTTTACAAGTTATAATTCAAAATTTACATAAAAATTCCCCTAAAAGGGGTGACATCATGCCCTAATTAGCCTCCAAGTGAGACGTTTTACCCTCTAGAAGAAATCGTTGGGCCTCCAAAGGCCATGGACCAAGCCACCCAGTGCTCTAATGCATGGAAAGAGTCTCTCTCTCCATTAAAAGGTGCCAAGTCATCATCAAAACCACCAACACCATTGTTGGTTTTTCATAAGAGACAATACTTGATATTCTTTTATTATTATTTAATATGTAAAAGGATCACAATTGAAATATAGATATCTACATAACAACAAGATGTATCCTCAGGGAAACCCTCAAGGGGGATAAAACCCTGCAATATTTCCTCAGTATAGATTCATCCAACATGTACAATGTCATACAATGCTCTTTCATGAAATCAAGACCAAAGAGACTCAGACATGAACCAAGAATAGACTCCTACATAAGTGTGCACTACTCTCTTGTGCTTATATACAATGAGTGATCAAAATGACTCGATATAACCTCTATTTATACTCTAAAATACCTAAAAGACATGACTTATCAATAAACCCTTTCACAATTACAATTAGGAATAACCAATACAATTACACTTAGGAATAACTTTTGAAATTACGTAAAATATCAACACTCTCTCTTGATGAGGAAGGTATTCTATCTAGCACAAACTCTAACATTGTCACCTTCCACACGAGTTTGTGACCATTGACTATCGGACACACGAATCTATACATCACAGGAAATCCATAGTGCCTTCACAGCATGTAGCTAAGGCCAGTGGGTATCTCTCCAATAGCTACAACATGTCATCATCAAACTATTCAGTTTCCCGTAGAAAATTCAGATATCTTTATGCATGACATCCAATACCCTATGTTAAAATTTGTACCTCATCTCTTCGAAATGAATCCAGGGATGGTGGGTATATCTCCAATATCTACAACACGTCATCATGACATCCACTACCCTGTGATAACATTCGAAGCCATCACTCCCTCTAAAGAGGGACTACGCTGATTTTTTCTCTGAAGTACTCGAAGTTCATCCTTGACAATGACTTTGTTAGCACATCCACAACCTACTCATTGGTAGCCACATATTGGAGCCTCACTGCTCCCTTCTATAATATATCCCTAATACAGTGATACTTAATTTTGATATGCTTCAACTTATCATGAAACATGGGGTTCTCTGACAAATTTATACAACTTTGGTTGTCACACAAGATACAGGTCGCCTCCATCACAATATTGAATAATCCAGTCAGTAATTTCCAAAGCCATACTGCTTCATGACTTGCTACACATGTTTCCACGTACTTTGCCTCAGTCGTACTGAGTGTTACACATGGTTTCTTCTTACTGATCCATGAAATCATACCGGATCCCAAAGTGAAGCAACATCATAATGTACTTTTTTGGTTTGCAACACTACTGGCCCAATCTGAATATGGATATCCAAGTAGACTAATATCACTTTTTGCAACATACTCTAGCCCATAATCCACTGTATCTTTAAGGTACCTCATCACATGTTTTGTTGCGACCAATTGAACTTACCTGGGATGCTCCATATATTGACTTAGGGTGTTCACAACAAAACATATATCGGGTCTCGTGTTCGTCAAGTACATCAATGAATCCACCATATTCCTATATAAAGTAACATCCACTGTCTCTAAATTTGTATCATGTAGCAACTTCAGATTTGATACCATAGATGTAGCCATTGGCTTGCATCTTCACTTTACACAGTAAATCCAAAAAATTCGACCTCTAGCACAATTGTACTTTTTTGCACGCTTCCTTTTGACCAATAGTTGATTCCATGAGAAAGAATATTCATAATCAACAAACAACTAGCTCATGCACTCTCAAGCAACAAAGATAACACTGACTCTATTCTCGAATAAGAACCATGTATGTTCTTGAGGAAGCCATAGGTATTTCATTGATTTACAACATGGCATTTTGGGCATGTAATCTACCTTCACCATCGAATCGATAATTTCCTTCGCACAGGCACCAATGGACACATGATCAACACTTCATTTCCACACAAGACAACTCTCGCATGTTTTTCTTTTCTCCAGCACCTAGCCTCACGCTGGCTCTTCAAAGTTGTTTCTAGATATCTCCTCATCCATTGGTTGTTATTATTTGACTATTTCACATCACACATAGAAATAACCTTCCTCTCGTATGGTATTCAAGATGCTCGTTGTTGGTTTAAATCTCTCATCCACTTCTTGTTCTGACCCAGGTTCAGATCTGATTAGGGTTCCAACAAAACCCTCTAAAACTATTGTCCCTCCTAGTAAACCAGAAGGAAACACATCACATAGAGTGCACTATGCAGTGTCACATGAGATAGCTTTATGGATGACTGGAATGCTCAAGTGATTGTCGTCTAGGAATGAGTGGGGATATGGGGTTGTATTTTACATTCTTCAAGCATTCATCATGCTATTCATTCAAATATCCCTAGGATTCATTCATCTTTCAAGTCCATGCATGCATTCTAATAGATCTATCTTAACCATTCATTCATAATCTAATCATTGACATAAAGTAAACATGCAATAAACATTACAGATCTTAAAAATGTTTTACCGTGGTTCACCCCCTCCTGGGCTACATCCACAAAGATTTAGCTTCTCTGCTCTTTTTATTTAGTTTTCTACAAAATATGGCATTGTGCGCATTACATCTTCCATCATACAATCTTGAAAAGGTTCAAGAACCTCAATGAGGCGGACTAGATCACACCAGGATTCTCAACCTGTAACCTAACTATTACTGGAAAAATCGGTAAGTGTTGACACAAACTAATATCCCTAACTTCAACAAGAAATTAGAACAAAACATGACAGAATACAAACTTCTCCTTAGATTGCATTGTAATGTATACTAGTTCAATGAGGGATAAATGACATATTGTTTAAACGTCGTTTGATCCTTGTTAATGTTGTCTTTGCTCCATATTAAATTTTGTGGGATGTTGAACCTGTTAAGAAACACAAACCAACAAAGAGAGAGCAACAATATATATATTCCAATGAAACCTATGCATAAGATCAAGGGGTTATGCAATAGAAATGGAGACACTTTTATAGGGAAGAATTGTATTACTGCATTATATTAATGAAAGTGGAGAATACAACCAATGCCTTGATTTTGCAAGGTCCCTTCCAATGGACCTTTTCCCCAACACACACACCTTTTCTCCAATGTTTTTGATGAAGAGTATTCATAACCTAACTTGGAAAGCTAAAGCAAAGTTATCACAAGAACAATCTTTAGCAGAATTCTTCATACATAAGCCAACCTAAATTTTTCCATGAGAGATCCCTCTTTATATAGAGTGAAGAGGGATGGATGAATATATTAGGATGATCCCACTAAATCAGAGAAGCGAGTGAGATCCAAACCGATCAGAGGCCACCTCATCCTTTTGAAGATTCCATTCTAGAACCTTCGAGAAATTCACATTTTTCCTTTGTTTGAGCATCATTGCGCCCTCAACATTAACAACTTGTGATGATGTCACAGGCCACTGTGGTGCAACAGGTCACAATTGAGGATCGTCACACCCTCAACACTGGAAAGGTGCGAAGATCTTCTTTGGTATGGTTTTTCAATAAGGAAAAGATGATTCCATTTCTCAGGGGAAAGTCTTATTTCTTCAATAGTCTTCAAGAAACAGAGAAGTAGGAAATACATATATCATCAGTGATCATGGGGATGACGAAAATAATGTTTAACACTAACCCTCAGAGTCTATCTACTTGACTCTTCTACAACTCAACAACTTTTACAAATATCAACAATTATGAACTTACAATTGCTGAACAACAACTCAACTGAACCCCTAACCTAGACCTCCTAGGTCCTTATTTATACTCTTCTCGGGCTTATAGCCTTTACAATCTATACCAAAAAACTAACCCTATCATGGTTAGGTTTTCCTACCTGCATTCCTTGCATGTTTCTCCCCTTGCATGTTTCTTTTCCTCACACATGTTGTTTTTCCTGCCAATTGTTCTTCTCCAAAATTAGGCCTTTCCTTCCAAAATTATATCTTTCCTCAAAATAGGCATGCGCTCAATAGGCCGCCAACACTGACATGTGGCTCTTCTCGAGCCACTTAGGTAGTGCATGCTCCCTGCAATGCCCTGTCCGAACTGTGGAACTTTTCTGCTAGTTCCTTTCCTCTCTCTCTCTCATCTGTGTGGCTTTGTTTGTTAGCGCCCCTATTGTCTGCATTGTTATCTCCTCCTACATTAGGGTTGTGATCTCTGCTTGTGCCTGTGCTCTACATGTATTCTCTTCCTCCAACTGTGTAATCACATGTGTTGCTTGTTCTTAGATGGGTTCCAATTCCATTTGTCTTTCTTGCTTCTGCATCTGGGTTGCTTTCAACTCTGTCTGTAGCTTCTTCATGTCTTGAGTGCCCTTCAATGGCTTTGTGATGCTCATTGTCTTATGAATTTGTTTGAGCTCTTGTATGGTAGTGTTGATTGACTCCTCTTCTTGTTCCCACTGTTGGACCTTCTCGTCTTCTTCTAGTGTTGTCCATAACTGCGCGGATCTGTCAAACAGTGCTTCTATTTCCCTTGCTTGGTTCTCCATCTCAGCTATTTGGAGTGCAACTTCTTTTTTTCTCAGTTCTCAAACCTCGGGAGGATTCATAGGGTGAAGCCTTTCTTTGAGCTCCTCGATCTCTTGCTTGTATTGGTCAATTGTTTGTCAGATCAGGTTGATCTTATCTTCTACACTTTTCTCTGGTGCTTGCACATTGTCTAGAATGCAAGCATAAACTGCTATTAATCCATGTTCTAATTTGTCTGTGCGTTCTTTCTCCTCCTCCTTCTTCGCAGTCAGTTGGTCGCAGGTGATTTGAAGCATTTCAGTGACTCCTCTACCAATCTCCAAGTTTGTTGCATCTGCGTGGGCCCTAGACTACACTTCTTACATGACACTGGCTTGGAGTCCGTATAATTCCTTGGTGGATATCTATGCCATGACCATTTCCACTTGTTCCACCTCCTCTAGGGGTTTCTGCACAGTCTCTTGATCAAATTTGATCATTTGACACATTACCAAAAATGTCTCCTTTCCATGGAATACAAATTGCATTGTCTCTTCACCTTCTTTCTGTGCAGGTCATCGCTATGTCTCTTCTTGTTTCTGCGTGGTGGCCTGTGATGTTTCTTGGCTTCGTAGGTGTTGTATGTTCTCATGGACCTCTAGGAGTTCTGCCATGATTTCTTCCCGTTGCGCTTCTACAATTCTGACCACTTCTTCACCCCCATCTTGAACCTTGTCAGTGACTAGCTCTGCATCATTCTTTGTCAGGGTGATGTTTGGGTCCTTTGTTTCATATTTCCTCTTCTTGCGCGCCTCTTTTTCTTGTGTGGGATTCCTTACTGTTTGTGAGGGTTACGCCGCACTTGTTGTACCTTGGGTTATTTTCTCTCCATTTTGTGAAGTATCCTTCTTCCCAGTCTGTGGCTAGCTTCTTGCCCTTGTTGTTGTTAGTGTCCTCCTTGGTCGTTTTGGTATTGTGCCACTCCCAGTTGGTTGAGTCTGTGTTGTAGTTGTTCTAGTATTGTCAGTTGGGTTACCTATTCTCATTGAAGAGCCTACTTCGACCTTGTCCTTGGGCCTAGAGGATTGTGTCGTGCATGTCCTCGTGGTTGGTTTTTCTACTGGTAGTTGCCACTATGCAGGCTAGTATTTGATTATCTGGTCCACTTCCTCTTTTGTGACGCAATACTGCATCTTGAGCCATGCCTTGCTGGGATACCTGGTAGCTTGGATCCATACGTGATGTATGAATGCCTTGAACTTGGTTATCCTATCTGTCTCATGCACTACCTCCATCGATATGCGCCACACATTAGTTGTGTGTTGTTGTATCTCTTCTAGCAACATTGCAAAAACAATGTTATTTTCCTGTTGCATGTTGTTGTCCTTTTCCTTCCAGAGGGACTCATATCTAGTCGCATAACACTTCCCCATCCTATCCAAAAATGTTGAGAATCTCGACTCCTTCCATCCTGCCAAAGCTATCAGGATGATCAACCATGAGTAATGGAACTTGATTCCATTATCTTGCGCATCTCAACAATCTATTAAGAACTGGTTCAACATGTATGGTGCACAATTGAACATGAACCCCTTCACACACTACGCGACTGCTGCAATAACGCTTGCTGGTGCTTTCTCTTTGTGACATTTCCTCAAAAGTCTACAAGCCATCAACTTGCTGGTGAAACTTGTCACATTGTCATTGATATCCTTTATGACAATTCCTCTATTTCCCTGAGTAGTGTCGAACTGTGCTTTAACCTATTTTGCTATTTCTTTTTCACGCACCTTGTTATCTAGGTATTCTTCGGGTTGTGCACTTACTGTGGGCAGTCTTGTGATATTGGCAATCAATGCCACATCAAATTTTACCAGCCTATCCATCCATAGGATGCCTCCATGGACATGAGCGACTAGTTATTTCACATAGAGCCCGACATTCTTGCCACGCTCGAAATGTGCTATGTCCAGTAGGTTCATAATGCTCGAATTGTATAGCCCATGTATCCATTGCGCGGGGTCTAGCATGGGTTTGCCTAGGGGTCCAATTTCCCATGTATTTATGATGTAACTCTCCTCGGCTAACTCTAGGAATTTGGCTGCATCGTGCACATCATGGTCGGCGTACCTAAGCTTAGGTACCTTTCCTAACATGTCATCCACAACAATGACCATGTCTAGGAGATAGGGGAATGTAATCTCCATGGTATTCTGCACCTTTCTTTTCTTTCCCACAATAGATGTGCTTGCCTCTGCTATGTCTGTGTTCTCTTCTTCCCCTATGGACTCTAGTCAGTCGGTGACATATTCGACCAACACTTCCTCTTGTTCATGGGACTGTCGTGGTCCCGATGTTTCATCGGGCTTTGCAGGTGTCTCGAGGTCATGGTTCGAAATACCCTTTTGGGCCCCAGAGCTCTGCCCTATTTCTCCTTGTTGCGCTGTGGAGGTCTCTTCCTCGAACCGTGTCAGGCTAATTGATTATGTGGCTGAGGTGGTTACATATTCCAGTTTGACCACGTTCTCAGGCTGTCACATTCTTTCCTTGCACCTCTGACCCTGCCGAGTAACCCAAATGTACTGGCCTGGCACGTCGAACTTTGGTGGAGTCATCATGTCTCAAATTAACATGCTTGTTGGCTTCTGCGTAAATTTCTAGCTAGGGCACACACTCTGTTTCTCACTTTATGCTAAAAAATCGTTAAATGTGGAATAAACGCGTGCTTTCCACCTTTTATAGACTCGGTCGTGTCGATTTCTCACTTTTTGTGTGCATTTGCGCCGACTGTAATTTTTCCTGCACGTTGTCTTCTGATGTTTGTCGCAGTAATTCCTGTGCGCGACTTTTTTCATTCCCTCTTGTGATATAGTCAACTTATGTGTCTTTTGTGTTATTCTTTCATTTTATATTTTTGTATTTCTTTTTCCCTCTTTTTCTCCTTTTTAGTTCTTTTTCTCATTTTCTGTCATAATCTCTGCTATGGTACACTATATACATTCCTTTTCACTGCATTGTAACTTTTAAGAGTTAGGAGGTCGGCTGTCCCCATACAGTTCCAGTCGACTCCCGTTGATCATTCCTTTCAGTTATGTTCCTCCCAGGTCCTTTAGATGTACAGATCCCCCATCTGTGACAATATTTACTTCATATGGCCTTAGCCAATGCATTCTAAATTTACCAGGATGTTGAAAATATTTACTGTCATAGAGTAGGACTAGGTCTCCTTCCTTAAATCTATTCTTCTTAATATGTTTGTCATGCCAAGATTTATCTCTTGCCTTTTGCACTTCCAAAGGAAATCCTACTAGAATCTTGTCCTCTTCCATCTCCATTAGTTGATTTAACCTTTCATTTACTACGCCTCTTTCTGTCATGTTGGTAATTGGTGCTACGCACAGGCTGGGTACCAGAAATTCTAAGGGTACTATTACTTCATGCCCATACACCAACCTAAATGGTATATGTCCTTTTATATTCTTACATGTGGTCCGGTGTGCCCATAGTACTAATGGTATTTTCAAGTCCCAATCATCTCTATTGACATTTCATATCTTTGTCAGGACATTCTCCAAGATCTTATTGAAGGCTTCTAATGTTCCATTTTCCTGAGGATGGTATGGTGTAGTCTTTTGGTGATAGACTTCAAACTCCTCAATCATATCCCTAATGGTATTGTTGATAAAGTGAGTGCCTTTGTCACTCATCAAAATCCTTGGACATCCAAATCTGGTGATCACTTTTTCAAACAAGAAGTGTGTTGTTGTCTCTGCGCTACAATATTTGGTTGGTGCTGCTTTTTCCCATATTGTTAAGTATTCTGTCACAGTAATGATATATCTAGCTCATGATATTTTTGTTGGTGGATTGATTGGTCCAACAAAGTCTGTTTCCCATTTGTCAAATACATGCAAGGTTAATTGTGGTCTTAGGGGCATCGTATTCCTTCTGTCGGGTTTGTCAACCCTCTGACATACATCACATTTATGGAAATATTACTTGGCATCTCTATGGACTGTTGGCCACCATAATCATGCGTGTAATACCTTCTTCGCAGTAGCTTTTCCTGCATAGTGTCCTCCATCGATACCTTCATGAGCTTCTACCAAAATTCTAGGACTTTCCTGCTCTAATACACACCTTCTCAAAATGATATATGCGCCCATCTTGTATAAATGTCTTGCAAACAATTGATAGTCTGCAACTCTGACTACCAGGTTTTTCTTCTCTGCAGTGCTAAAATCTTGTGGCGCAATCCCTGTACTCAAGTATTCAATAATATCAATAAATTATTCATCAACTACTTGTACTAAAAATAATTGTGCATCAGGGAAGTTGTCTTCCAAGTTGGTAGGTTCTTCTCCATTAGTTACCCTTGACAAATGATCAGGTCCTTCATTTAGCTTCCTTGTTTTGTCTATCACTTTGAAATCAAATTCTTGGAATAACAATAGCCATATACATATCCTCCCCCCCAACACTGACTTATTGACTAGATATTTGAGAGCAAAATTATCTGTGAACATTTTAAGGTGTTTCCCCAGTAAGTAGTGTATGAACTTCTGAAGTTCATATACCATGGCTAGGCCTTCTCTTTTTGTGGCGTTGTAATTCTTCTTTGATTTTGACAATTTTCTTCTTGCAAAGGCTATAGGGTGGTATAAGTCCCCTACTCTTGGTTATGTCGGAATTGTTCCAAGTGTTATGGCTAATGCATCTACATGCACATGAAATGTATTTTCCCAATCTAGGAATACTAGGATAGGTGTTGTGACCATGTTTTCTTTTAAGGTGTCCAACCCTTGTTGACAGTCCTCATTCCACTAAAATCTGATATCCTTCTTTAACATTTTTTCCATTGGTGCAGTAATCTGTGCATACCCCTTTATAAACTTCTTGAAATAGCATGTATGTCCCAGTGTTTCTCTCAACTAGTGCACTGACTTTGGTGGTGCTAAATTGACAATGACTACAATCTTAGCAGGATCCATTAGTAAACCTTGTTTACAGACTATATGTCCCAACAATATACCAAAAGGTGTCCCAAAAATGCATTTCTTAATATTCAATGATATCTGACATTGCCTGCATCTTTCCAACATTAGCCTTAACACTTCTACATGATCTTTTAACAGACTATATACAGTCCAATCATCTAGATATACTTCTAGAAACTAATGTATGAATTCCTTAAAAGAAATTATGACTACTCTTGAAAATATGGCTTGTGCATTCTTCATCCCAAATGGCATGATTGTGTATTGGTAGGATCCCCATTCTGTAGCAAAAGTAGTCTTATATATGTCCTCTGAAGCTATTTTGATCTTATGGTAACCTGAGAATCCATATGTAAATGAATATGCTTCTTGGCCTCCCACATTCTCTAAGACCTCATCTTTGAAAGGGGTAGGAAAAGGGTCATGTAAGCAATCATCATTCAATTTTCTCAAATATACAAAGATCATTATCCACCCTTGTTTCTTTGCTTGGACTACCATAGGATTTATCCATTCAAATTCCTCTACTAGTTCTATGATACCAGCTTCCAACATTCTATCAATTTATGCCTTCACTTTCTGCTTATACACTGGATTCAGTCTGTAAGGTCTTTGTTTGACGGGTCTTGCCTCAGGTTTGAGAGGTATCTTCATCTCTCCTAGCTCTCATGCTATGCCTTTCATCTATGTAAAGGTGGTTGGGAATAGGTCACTGTATTCGCGCAGTAACTCTGTTATTCTTTCTATTGTTTCTTCATCCTAATAATCTCCAATACTTTCCATTTTAGGATTATCAATCATCCCAATGTTGACTTTATTCACCTTGATTGGTTCTACAAATACTTCTGACTTCAGATATGGACCTTCCATCTCTCTTTCTCCTTCAATTTCTGTAATTTGAATGTTGTGCGGATCATCCTCATCTGGTGCTTCTTCTTCAACATGATAGCATGGAAATAACTCTTTGACCGTCTGTCTATTTTGTTGTTGATATTCTATCATGAGTTCAACCTTCGGTTCATCAATAAATATCACACCTCTTGTCTGCTTCAGCCCTGAATCAATGTTGGGGTTCTCATGTTCAAATGAGAAGGTTACTACAAAGTTTTGTTGTCATGTTGTCCATTATGTAGTACCTCTACGCATCTCCTGGTCTACATACTAGTTCTCGAGGATTCCTTCCAATGTATGGATGAAGTGATGAGGCCATTATTATAGTGGTGTCATCCTCCATTGTGCTATGCACTTCTCCAAATGGTATGTTGGTGTTCCTTGCCCATCATACCTCTGCATTTATTTTTCTTATGCTCTGCGTTGAATCTAATGCACAGTAGTCATTTACACTGATACCAATACTGAATTATTTCTTTATAGGCACCCCACCATCTTGCAGGTGTAGCCTTAAGTGAAATATCTAGGGCTAAGATCCTTTGATTCTCTATTACTTCTTCTTAATATTTTGTTAGAAATTCCACTAGGTCGTTTACCCCATGAAAACTGGGAGGTTCTCTTATCTTTGTACCAACCCGTCTTATTATGCGGTCTATTCTTGCACACCTTCTTGTAGAAACTTCATGTAATTGTTGTTGTCAATTCTCCAAACCTGTATTTGATTCCAAAGAACATGATGTGATGCTTCTTCATCTGAGTACCCCATCTGCAGTTGGGTTGACATAATCTTCTTTTCGTGCGGTGGTTCTGTACAACTGTTTTATTTCTTCCAAATCCAGAAAAATGGGTTCTACAATCCTTTCTCCTTCTGATGGATCTAATGGCACAATGACTCTATATTCACATGATTCAAACGTCATCTTCCTTGTCTTCAATTTTATTGTGGCTTGGTTATCAAATTCCCAATCCAGTCCAAACAATGATGGATATGGTGTTGTGCCATCTACTATCTCTATTACTTCAAAATTTGTCATAGTGCGCACTCCATCCAAATCTATTATCACACCTTTAAGTCTTCCAATTGGTGGCACTCTATGTTGATTTGCTAATTTCAACTGGACAGGTGAATAACCTAGTGTGGGTTCTCCCATACACTGCCATGTCTTCTTAGGTAACACATTTACTTCATAACCTAAGTCCAATATAATATCACCCATATTGAAATCTCCAATGTTGGAATTCAATCTGAATTATCTACTTGTCCTTCTTCTTATATGGAGATGATTGACCGTTTTCTAATCTAATTTTCCTCATGCCTTTGTGTTGCATCTTTCTAGCATATTTTGTAAGATCTTAACAGATGATGGATCCTTTAATAACTTGATATAGGATTGCAAGAAAGTTTTTATGCTACTTACTTTCTCTAAAGGTTGTGCTCCACTGGTGTGCTCCATTGAGGAAGGCATATCGTACATTGGTACGTTCTAAGTATGTTGCGCGACTGATTTATACACAATGTTTTTCTTGAGAAAATCCTATCTTACCTCCTTGAATGTTTCCTTTTCTTTCCATGCATCAAACTGCTACTGTGGTTCAGTATTGTTCTTCACCCATTGGTATTGTGTTGGATCTTGTCTTACTGCGTCAGTTCCTGTCTTAGCTCCTCCTCGAGTGACTATATTGATGTTTCTTCCATCATCCCTGGTTTCTATATAAATCCATTATACATTATGGTTGTTCTGGTTCCTCTTTTCTTGGATCTTCCCCAATAGTGTCGAACAGACTTCTATATCATGGTCTGATGCGCGACAGTACATACATGTTGCTTGTGGAAGTGGACATTCCCTTGCATAATGTCCTGGATTTTGGAAGTTTTCGCACACTAATGGGCTCTGACTCTTCCAAATCCTGCTCTACCTCGTCCTCCACCTCTGTATCCACCTTGATCTCCTTGTAGTGCATTGTACCTAGGTACCTGATTATACTGCACGAGGTTATATTATGGTTGTGCATTGTTGTATTGTGGTTGTGCATTATTATACTATTGTTGCGCATTGTTATATGGTGGTGGTACCTGGTTAAAATGAGATGCAACTTGTCCTATCATCATTTCTTCTTGCACCCTATAAGTATCTAAAGTTCTTTCTCTCATCAGCTCCATTGTCCTACAATCTTTATCATCATGACCCACTGATTTGCAAAAATTGTAGTATGAACTTTTGGGTACTTTCTTATACTTCTGCATTATTGGATAATGATATGGATCATGTCCATGTGTTTTAAAAATCTCGCAGCATGGTCCTCCTATTGGAAAGGGGTTTGTTACTCTTGTTTCCATGTACTGTGCGAAATTTGGACATTCATTCTTATGGTGTCCTTCTGTCCTGCATGTGGTACACCAAACAACTTCTCTTTTCTCTTTGCCCTTATTCTGGTTAAGCTGAAATGTTAGATTCTTCAGATCCTCCTTCAATTCCTCTATTGTTGGATATGTCTTTTGATATTGGTTCTCTTCCAGTTGTAAGGCTGCCTACAGAGCCTCTGCCTGAGTTTGGAACTTCTGCTATATTAATGGGTATTTCAAATGTGGTAACAATGAGGTCACAAATAAGTGCCTATGTTGCATGTCAGTAATTGCATACTTCAATTTACCTTTCAATCGTTTAAACCTCTGATCAATCTCCCAAACAGACTCACCTGGTTTTTGCCTGATTTCAATCATCTCATTCATGTATTGATCTTCTGAGCTAGGCTTCTGAAATTAATTTAATAGCAGTTTTTTTCGTCTGCAATCGTCCTTGTAACTACTGGTGGACTGTTTACATCTAGGCTCATGTACCACTCTAGTGCGTAGTCTCTTAGCGTGATAGCTAACTGCACAAGTTTTGCATCTTCATATGTGATCTTCTTTGCTTCCCATATCTTCTCGCAGATGAAAAAAATATTTTCAGGTTCCTCTGATGCCTCTCCCCGAAATTCTGGTAACCTGATTGTGGGATCATTTCCTACCATTTTGAACTGTGTTGAACTACTACCTTTGTGTGGTGTAGATATTTGATTGTTACTTCCTAAAATGGCTCCTTCATTTGTTGTTCCTTGTTTAGATGTGTTTCCTACTGTCTTTATTCCACTAAAATGTGGTTGTCTAAATGGTGGCGTTCTTTCTGGTGTACTAGTCGCACATGGGGTTATAGGTTCCACACTAACGTTGATCTAGATTGGAGTGTTGCTTTTTGTTCCTACCCTTGGACCTCTTGTCTTCCTTTCATATGTTGCACACAAGATTTCCTCAATCTGCTCCACATCCTAAAGATCCTCCAACTCTTCCTCATCGCTTGCCAAGCCCTCTCTATCAGCTATGCCTCTCTTCTTATTATTCATCTTATATTGGTAGGGTACTCCACTACGCGTCTTTCTAATTGTTTCCATTATCTACTTTGTCTGGTCTTCGTCCATCATGATTGGGTATGTGGCCTCATCCTTCTTTCCCTTATCTATTTATTCCTCCATTTCTCCACCTCTTGTCAGTGTTTCCCCCCTTCCCCCATGCACGTAGGGAAGTTATATGTCTGATTCCATGGTCATACAATAAAATCTTGATTGAAGTATACAACGATCCGATATACCTACCTCTAGGTCATTTTATAAAATCATGCTTTGTTGCACTGTAAGACTTCACAGTATCTACTGCAAATACGATGATAAACCCTCCAACAACATTGTCTAACAAGAAATCTACTATGCGCGTAAATTTATTGTTAACTTGTTGTAACTACGCGATCTCCACAAGATTCCACTCCAATTGTCTACTTTGATTTGTTGGGTGGTTGTCTTTTTACCTCAATAGCCACTCCTGTAAAAAATGTGGGAAATCACAGAAAAGTACCTCATGCAAGTCGCTAAACACATATTTGTCCAAATATTTGCACGGTGTTAACTTAGGGTTTTTGTTATCCTTCTGTGCAAACTCAATTTTCTTTTGTTTTCAACCATCTTTCGATCTCCACCTTCGTTGGATTCCATGGCCTGGACATTCCTTTTTATACCTTCATTCTCCACATGCTTCTTCTACGGATCCATCCACTCAATCCCATGTAGTTCCAGCTGGAAATAGAAAAATTTGTTGCGTTAAATCACTCATCCACTTCTTGGTCTGGCCCAGGTTCATATCTAATTAGGGTTCCAACAAAACCCTCTAAAACTATCATCCCTCCTGGTAAACCAAAAGGAAACACAATGCACATAGTGCACTGCACAGTCTCACCCGAGATAACTTTATGGGTGACTGCAATGCTCAAGTGCTTGCAGTATAGGAATGAGTGGGGATCTGGGATTGTATTTTACATTCTTCAAGCATTCATCATGTTATTCATTCAAATATCCCTATGATTCAATCATCTTTCAATCCCATGCATTCATTCTAATAGATCTATATTAACCATTAATTCATAATCTAATCATTGGCAGAAAGTAAACATGCAATAAACATTATAGACAACACATTTTTTACCATGGTTCACCCCCTCCTGGGCTACATCCACAAAGATTTATCTTCTCTGCTCTTTTTGTTTAGTTTTATGAAAAATATGTCGTTGTGCACATTACATATTCCATCATACAATCCTGAAAAGGTTCAATAACCTCTGTGAGGAGGACTAGATCACACCATGCTCCTCATCCTGTAACCTAACCCTCAGATTCTATCTACTTGACTCTTCTACAGCTCAACAACCTTTACAAATATCAGTAATTATGAACTTACAATTGTTGAAAAACAACTCAACTAAACCCCCAACCTAGACCTCTTAGGTCTTTATTTATACTCTTCTCAAGTTTATAGACGTTACAATATCTACCAAAATCCTAACCCTATCATGGTTAGGTTTTCCTACCTGCTTGCCTTGCATGATAATCCTCTTGCATGTTGCTTTTCCTTGCACGTGCTACTTTTCCTACTAGTTGTTCTTCTCCAAAATTAGGCCTTTCCTTCCAAAATTAGATCTTTCCTAAAAATAGACATGTGCCCAACACTCGTTCCTCCACAATCATCATCAATATATGCATCAATACTACCATGATGGCAAGTCCATGGTAATCTAGTTGCCATGAATTTTCATCCTCCTCTACACTTTGAAGAGCCACAACAACATAATTCCATTGATGCAAGCCTACAATCATAACAACCCAATCCTTCGGCTCTCTTTGTGCACCAAATTATCCTAT
The DNA here is from genome assembly GCA_009831015.1 of Picea engelmannii. Taxonomy (NCBI): domain Eukaryota; kingdom Viridiplantae; phylum Streptophyta; class Pinopsida; order Pinales; family Pinaceae; genus Picea; species Picea engelmannii. Next base: position 89,420 of record ML826825.1, read on the forward strand.
TAGATATCTTCATGCAAATGCAACTCAAGGACCTATATCATGACCAACACTTTTGTACCGCCTCATAACCTGATTTGACTAGGGTTTTTCATATTTCCACCAAAGTCAGGTTAAGGATCTCAATACATAGAACTACTATAAATCTTTTGTTACCAAGATCTCCCTCTTGACACTCTATTGCCACGTAAATCTATGCTCTTGTTCTTCTTGAACTCTCACTATTTCTAGCTCCAAATCGCTTCTAGCATTTCATTATACATCCAAACCAAACAACATATGTCAAGCACCAGATCGACCCAGTGATTCCAACATATCACTATAGTATCCTTATATTCTTGGGTGCACCAATGTTATATAGCATATTTGACATGTTCTAGGGAAACCTATCTAAGGTTTCTGATCCACTACCCTACAATGTGACTCCACCTTGTCTACAGGATATCATCAAGCAACATACTAACCACCGAATGCTAAGGCCACTGCTCCAAACACTAGGATTTTATATCATTACAAGGGATTTTTACAATGCACCACCACATCCATTGTTGAGGATACATATAGTGCCACAACACCGCAGCTATCTCTTAGTTTTTCTTTTGGGGCAACAACCTTTCTTTGGGCATCATATTCAACCACAAGTAGTGATAAATTTCAGAGGTTCTTTGTCCAAATTGTGGACTTTAAGTCCTTCCCTTGGCTCCTCTAAGTATAACTTGAACCAAATCTTCACCAAACCTATGTTGTAAAACCTGTAAAAAATGATCTCATAGCTCTTTGTGACTTAGCTCTACACCATATAATATGTTAATAGGACCCTAGATTCTTTAGAGGGGTTGCACCTCGGGTTAAACAATGTGCAAGTTGCCTCAAGAAATCCATTCTATACCGTAGATATTTCATGATGTGCTTTGGGTGTTGATTATATCAACAATCTACTTTCACGATGGATCCAAGGTGGGGTTTCAATCTCCCTTTGAAACAGATGGCTCATATCGATCCTGAAATCCCCATCCAATTTCATTGTAGAACCTTTTGCAAGCTTAATCCAATGGTTACAATTACGCAAGCCTTGGATCATATGGCTTTGCGAAGCTATGAGTGGTTTTGAATACCACTTTCTAAAAATGAAGGGAGAAAATACAAGTCACATGTGGAATTGGGTGAAACCACTGGTTACTACCCTTCGCAAATCCTTCCAAGCATTGACCCTCGTGCATTTTACAAATGTGAGAGGATAATAAATGTCGATCTATTTTGACCTCTAATATCACATTGGTTATTCACTTTGTTATCTTCCAACCACTTTTGAAGAATTTTGTAACGATGAGACCTTCCATCAACGAGGTAGTGTCCTGTACTATCCCCATGATTGCTCAATCTATAATAATTAGCGATGTTCAGTTGCTTGACAGTAGCTTGTAGTGAGTGCCCAGTCTTACCCACTCTTCCCTACACTGGAAATCCTCTGACATCTCGTCCTTATAGATAAAATTTCCCACCGAAGGGTTCACCATTTCTTGCTCAATCGATACCATCATCAGTTTTATTTTTTCCCAGTAACTTGCAAGCTCCACCCTCACGTCGTTGCTTAATTTTGAATGTATCGTAGTATCTAATGTCATACAGTAAACATTGGCCATGATACTTTTCTAGTTCTTTGATGGCCCTTTTTATCTTTTCTATTACTTCATCCTCCAATCTGGATAAGTTAGCCCTGTGTTGCTTCAAAATTTGTCCTACTTCTCTCAGGGAAGGTCTTGCTCAACAATTCAAAAATGTGTTGGTGGATTTGATCACAATAACCAGTGTCGTGACTGCTCCGGTGCATGAATCTATTGATTCCACTCCTTGTTAATTTGTATCCATTTAGGAAAAGAGTGCATCAATGCCTCACAACCCGTTGAGAATATACATTGGCACTTTTGTTGACCACAGAGATGATTAAGGTTTTATTCTAGGCCCTCTCATGAGAGAGTCGAGTGTTGACCTGCTCTGATACCATGCTGGTTTTTCATAAGGACAATATTGTATATTCTTTTATTATTATTTAATATGCAAAAGGATCACATTTGAAAGATAGATATCCACAGAACAACAAGATGTATCCTCAGGGAAACCCTCAAGGGGGAGAAAACCCTGCAAACTTTCCTCAATATAGATTCCTACAACATGTACAATGTCATACAATGTTCTTTCACTAAATCAAGACCAAAGAGAATCAGACACGAACCAAGAATAACCTCCTAGATAAGTTTTCACTACTCTCGTGTGCTTATATACAATGAGTGATCAAAACGACTTGATATAACCTCTATTTATACTCTAAAATACCTAAAAGACATGACTTATCAATAAACCCTTTCACAATTACACTTAGAAATAACCAATACAATTACACTTAGGAATACCTTCCGAAATTACATACAATCTCAACAACCATCGAACCCTAGCATTCCACATGTGATGTCATATCCCAAAAGTGCATTGTAAGGCCTCCAAAGGAAATTCGTTGGGTTAGGAAGGCTAGACAATCACCTGAAATGGATCCTCAAGTGCCTCTAAAGGCAACATCTCTGACCTAGGTGTCCAAGAATAAAAATCACATCATCCATCAAGTCAGATTCAATCCCTAAGTGAAGGTCCAAGTGACCTTGTGCCTTCATGAAATGACTTCCACCTGTTAAGGCCCTGCAAAGACAAGCAAATTCACTTTCCAATGTCTCACAAGTCACAAGAATCATGTCAAGTAAGTCGTATATAATAAAATAACCACACGAACATGTGCATCAAGACCCCCCTCTCAAAATAAACAAATGCTCAAAGACCTTATGCAACTTGCCAAATTTAAGTATGGGAGGGTTGTCATGGCGACCTATTGGGTAAATCATTCCCCAAGTTAAGGAGTGTTTCTCAGGTGCACCCTCTCTAACTCATGTGAAGAGTATGATGTGGATAGGGGTAGTACATTTGGGCATGGGGATTTCTTGACATACAAGGGCTCATATTGTTTCATTTATGGGTGCCTTTGTAGAGGGTGTTCTTCCCTTCATCCCTGATGCATGATTTTTACAAGCCCTTTTTCCATTTAATTTATTAGAGTGTTCCCAAGTTGAAGCTAAAGTAGGACTTCTACCTAAGCATGAAAAATGTTGCCCACCTTAACTCTACCCTGGCCACACTGTGCTTCCCCAAGTTGAAGATGATGTGTGGGACTTCTACCTAAGCATGAAAAAAAAATTCCCACACACGCTCTACCTTGGTTGGCATGTTCAAATAGTTATTTATTTTATGGGTCCCTTAGTTTGTGAGAAACATTTTATTGCTCTCGAGATCCCTGGGTGAGCATTTGGATGGTTGATGATTGGATTTTATCTTTTTCCAGCTAAAATCCTACGGGCCTTTACCCCTTCTTCCCATCAAAAGAGGTACAAGCCCTTCTTGGGTCAACGTGGCCCGAAAACCCAAAAGATGAGGAAACAAAGGGAAAGAAAAATGGAAATTGGAAAGTATGTGCAGGATCGATACAATGACTCATCAAGGACACCCCCCAGTAGCAACTCTTTCCCCGAGGGTCACCACTTACTAGAACAATAATGTCAACCACCAAGGTGAAATAATGCAAAGAGCATAATTTCCAAGCGAATGTTTTCAAAATCAAGGAAGAACCCTTTGTAACATATTCAAATGCTTCATTTATTAAAATGACACTTACCACAACATTGGACTCGTTACTTCATGGAGCAAGACCTGTCATCCTTTATGAGCCAAGATGGTATGGTGAATGGTGTATCCATCGATCTCATCATGATGGGTGGTGTGATGTGGGGTTATTCCTGCTAGCTTATCTCTCGGTACTCCATGTGTACAGCCTCGGGGCCTTAAGACATCATCTTCGTAGTTACCCCTAGAAATGGGTGGGGGGGTAACATGGCCCACACTTTTTCAAGGATGACAAAGAGTATGTGAAGAGGTATGACAACTGTCAACGCATGGGTAGACTCGTACAATCAAAGGAAATGCCACTACAACCACAAATGGTGTTAGAACCTTTTGACAAATGGGCCATTGATTTTGTGGGACCAATAAATCCCCCTT